>PVLA01002658.1:0-214933 GCA_004027455.1 Hydrochoerus hydrochaeris
AGGAGAGGAGAGGAGAGGAGAGGAGAAAGAATAGGGAAAAGAAAAGAAAAAGGAGGGGAGGAGAGGGGAGGGGAGGGAAGGGAAGGGGAAGGGAGAGGAGGGAAAGATTTCTTCAGGCACCCTGGAAGATAGGGAAAATGACCCTTGATTCAAAATATTTGCCAACACAAATTTAAGGGACAGACATAGAAATCAATCAATTACAAATGTATTAGAATAATGAAAGATGAAATAATATGAATGAAAGGGTCAGTGCTTAAGGGCTTGTACCTTGGGCAATTTACTTACAGGCAATTTCTTAGGCCTCAGTGTTGTTACTTGTGAATTGGAAATAATGTAAGAAACCATGCCATATACTTGTTGTAGTTTAATAGGCAAATACCAATTAGAATAATATCAGCCACATACTAATATGCTAAAAATGCTTCCTTTATTATTGCTCTTATTATATTATTATTCACTGTGTAGCTCAGTACCTAGAATACCTGTTAATTATGTATCTGTCACATAATTAACACTCAGTAAGTATTTGTTGAGTACCGGACTGGACAGATAAACAAAGGATTTGAAGGATTGATCAGATTCGATCACATCATTTCTAGGTAAAAAATTAGTTTGATTCTATGACCTAGGTCCACAGTCTCACTAACTTAGAACCAAAGGTGAAACAACTGTATCTTTGAATTCTATAAAGAGAAAAAATCCTATCTTGGTTAGAACTTGTCAAGGAAGACAAAACAGACCCCAAGGAAACCAGTTTCAGAGTATAAAGGAGGAGCTTTAGTTCCCAGTAGCAATCAGGGGCAGCCCCCACCCTCTCCCCGCACAATGAGCAAGCTCACAGCAGAGCATCTCCCCATGGTGGCCCAGTATTGTTGGGTGACAACCAAGCATCTCCAGGGACAGTCTGAATGCTCAGTGTCCATCCAGGCACCTGCTTCTCGGCCTCTGCACTGGTTTGTTCACAGTGATGCAGCCGGGTGAGAATCACCCCAGTCCAACTCCACACTCACCTTCTTCCCTTGCTGCCCTCAAGCTCCCTGCCGATGCCTCTCTTTGTCCTCTACCTCTATTTCTCGCTTTGCTGATGTCCACATTAATACCAGACATAAACGTAGTCTACCAAGAGGAAGCACCAACATGACTGAGCACCAGAGTTTAAAGGCTGAGTGATCCAAACCCAATCCCACAAACAAGGAGAGCAGTGAAAATGTGCATTGTATAGTATTTTGCACGGTCTCTCTCAATGTGATGATGCTCACTTCCATATTTTTTCTTTACAAATTAAAAAAAAAAAAAAGCAGGGGCTACATTCTGATTTAAATGGCCGGTGTGGGGGCAACATTAAAAGCAAACCAGCTTTAGATGGTGCTTGTTTTGGTCTTTAGTTACCACACACATCTCCAGTTATATTTCCAAGCCATTTCCAGGGTTTATTTGGAATGTTCTAATTAAAAATAAAATGGCAAATGCTTACAACCAGGAACCTGGTAACAATTCGCCTCTACCTGAGACAGCGCAGAGCACAGCACGGCCACACAGTCACGCAGGGTTGTAATAGTCTTAACAAAGGTCAGGCTCCTTTGCTGGGCAGGGCAGCTGCATTTGCAGGACATGGCAATGGTGGGGGGAGAGACAGTTGACGCGCAGACCCACCGTAGGATTGCAGGCATGCTGTCACCTCTGCAGTTTCATTATTTGGATTGAACAGGAGCGACATCCAGAGCAGCATGACCCAACGGAGCTGAGCCTGGAAAGTCATAGAGTCTTGTCACTTTCCTACAGTGACATGTTTCACAACCGCAAACAAATCACTCACTTCCACCTGCTCCCACTCCAATTTGTCCTCCTCACTGAAAAGAGGGCAATGGAACATAAATAACAGCCATTGCTGACGATGATTTTAAATCTTTACTGATTTTTAAAGCATGTTCCATACCTGCCACAATTATGGGGGGGGGATGCAGCATTGTGAAGACTTCTTTTGTGCATATTGAAGACTTTTATGGAAGGATGGTCACGTTTTTAATCCTAAAACAACCACCAAATGGTTTAAGAAGCTCAAGCAAATGTCTGAACCTATCTGAGCCTTGGTTAGTTCCTCTCTATAAACTATTTTTATTAAATTTTTTATCAGTATATGTCGGCAACACATAATGAATATGTATTTCCTGGGGAGTTGGTGCCCACACATAGCACCTTGTAATCCCTTTTGCTTCCCCTCCACCTCGCCCCTCACTTCTTCCTCCATCCCTAGATGCCCTCCATTTGCACAAAGTCTACCTGTCTCTCGTCTAAGTTCTGCCCTTCTTTCCAGGGCTTTTGTGCCACGGAAGGGATGTCAGACCTATAAAAGGACCTTGAAAACCACAGTCTTCTGAGGATGCACAGACAGCAACAGCACCCAGATGAAATCCCACAGCACTCCTTGATCTCCCCCTTGGTTGTGAGGTTAGGACTCATCTCCCCTTTCCAAAATCACAGCATCCTAACGCATGAAAAAGGTTTCTGCACTTCAGAAACCGCTCCTATCTCAAACCTGTAACCAAGAATACGTGTTTTTCTTTCCTCCCAGAAAATGCATAACAAAAAACAGTTCAGCCTCTGGAGAATATGCAGTTACCAAAAATCAAAATGAAAACTCAATGGAAAATGGAAGGAATAACAACACGTCTCACCGGCAGGTAAATAAGTCTTTGAAAGATCAGAACTGGGAACAACTGTCTGGAGGAGGAAGACTCTAGCAGGCACTGTTCTCGGTAAATGAAGAGGAAGACAGATGCCACCCCACATTTTGTGAAATATTTATGACTTCCCCATACACCCTTTTGGGGGAGCAAAGTGATGACTCTTCTATCCAACACAGTCACCTGGGGTGTGCCAAGAACAGCCTCAATCAAGCACACTGA
Source organism: Hydrochoerus hydrochaeris (assembly GCA_004027455.1). NCBI lineage: Eukaryota > Metazoa > Chordata > Mammalia > Rodentia > Hydrochaeridae > Hydrochoerus > Hydrochoerus hydrochaeris. Next base: position 2,910 of record PVLA01002658.1, read on the forward strand.
CATGATTTGTTTGACCTTATTCAGAGACTGCCTCCTCTTTCAATCCAAAACCAAGATGGAGAGGAGAGAAGGAGAGGGGGAGAGAGACAGATAGACAGACAGACAGACCAACCAAGGCTTCTCTCATCAGGATTATTTTCAATGCCAAGAGTTATAGTGTTTGGAGGCTACTGCTGCCGGAAATGGAGGTGTTTTGTTTCCTTTGAATTGGCCAAGTAAGTGGGGACCCTGTGTTAATGCCATTCCAGCCAAGTGCCACTCATTCCATATTTATAACCATGTGCACATTGCTATGTCACAAAACAATGTTTTATTGTGCCTAACATTTAAAAGTCAGAACACATGCTGTCTAAAGCTGGATCAGCAAACGGAAGTTATCACTGCCAAAACAAACGTAAGCACATAACCAGATTTAAATTGTATCGCTTCAGATTACAGAAAGCAGCTCACTCATCCAGAAATGTATATTGGGCCTTGACTGAGCTGACAGTGTATTAGGAAAGCTGCCTCCTCTCTTGGAGTTCGGGGATCTCAGTTTCAAGGAAGCAAGTGAGAGAAATATGCCAAGTGCCAAACTAGAGAAGTATATGGGTTCTTTAGGATCTCAGGGGTCGGAGAGACCCCTTCAGTTACCTGTCCACTTAGAGGACAGCTGCAGCCTTGGATGTTGTCTTTCAGACAGATGTGACAGCAACTGCAAAGACACAGCCCGAGTATTCTCTGTGGGAAGAGCAAGAGTTGCACAGGGAAGAGGTCAAAGAGGCTGATTCCAGCTTGAGGATATTTAAAAGGCCTTGTAAGTTACACCAGGAAGTTTAAACTTTATCCTCAGGTAAGGATTGGCAAACTATGGCACATAAACTAAATCTGATTCATTTGTTTATGGCTGCTTCATCCCTACTGCTTCAAAATTGAGTTGCTGCTAAAGAGACCATATGGCTAGCAAAGTCTAAAGTATTTATTATCTGACTCTTTATAGTAAAAGTTTGCTAACATCTGCTCGAGGAAAGAGGAAGCCATTAGGTTCCAAAGTGGGGGAGGGGGAGTCTGTCAGGAGGGCAGAGGATGAGCTACAAGTCAGAGAGAACAGTAGTGCATATGAAAGATGCATGTTATATAAAGCCTTGCTATCACAGTATGGTCCCTGGGTGAGGCTGTCAGCTCTACCTGAGGGCTTGTAAGAAATCTAAATTTGGGCTGGGGGTGTAGCTCAGTGGTAGAGCACATGCTGAGCATGTAAGCGACCCTGGGATCCATCCCCAAGGCTAAGAAGAGGAAGGAAGAAAGAAGGAGAGGGAAGAAGAGAGGGAGGAAGGAAGAAAAGGAAAAAAGGGAAGGAAGGAAGGAAAATGAAGGAAGGAAAAGGAAGGGAAGGAGAAGGGGAGGGAAGGGGAGGGAAGGAGAGGGGAGGCAAAGTTACAAAATCCTGACATGCATTGAACACTTTCCCCAGGTTACATATTTCAGTCTGTGAACCCTGGCCTACACTACAGACACTTAGTTATGGCGATAAGGAGGAAGGAGAAATAACAGATATTTAGGGGGTAGAGTGACCACTAGCGGTTAATTGGATGGAATTATCAGGTATGGATGGGGCCAAAATTATGATTTGGATGGCATTTTCACTTTTAGATAGCAGATAGTGACAACGCCAGTTTAGATGAACAGAAAGAGCAGGTACTAGGCGAAAATGAGTCAGGTTTGAGGACACATTTAGCTGAAGATGCTAGAAGGTCATGTAGTTAGAATTGAAAATACAGGCACAAGCATAGAAAGGTTTTGCTGAGTGCCATTATTATACTGCTGCAATTGAAGCCATGGTGTTATAATTTAGCGGGAGGAAATGGAAAGAACAAGAACAGACTGAGGACAGAGCCTTGGAAATAAACATCAAATCACTAGCAGAGGAAGAGAAGCTCACGAAAGGGGTCAAGAGGAAAAGGCCAAGGCAAGGGGTGAATTCAGAGGAACGGTATTTGCTGTGTTCCACCAGGACCAGATTTGGATATCCTGTTCAAGAGAGCAAACACAGTTAGAGTTTACAGGATGATCCAGTTCTATCACTTGCTTCCTAAAGCATCACCAGCTATCCCATGTGCTCTACACAGTGGCACTGGACAGGCTCTGATTGGTTTCCGATTTTCTCCCTCACTGATGCTCTACCATACCCTCTGTCTCACCTGTTTGGATTTGCATTCTCCTGACTTTCTTCTACCCACCTTCTCTCTTTCCTTCCTGCCGTCAAAGTCCTAACCTTCCTTCCGAGCTCTGTTCACACATCAGCTCCTCCACAAGACATTCCCACATTCCTACCCTTGACTGTGATCAAATTCTCTCCCTTCAGTCTCCTAAGCTCACATAGCCTGTTTGCTTTCTAATAGCTCTCACTTCAACTGCGCTGGTTCCAGCTGAGGCCTGGGGATGCTTATCCCTACCACAAACTGACCACGTTCTTCTAAGGGGCAGGGACCATGTCTTACTCAGCTGGGCTTACCCTCTACCAAAGACCACATCTACTAGGGAATGATGTCAATGACCAATATAAAAGGAAGTACACAAGTTCAGTGCAATAAGTTGCTCTCCAAACCCCTACCTTCATTTACAGAGACTCCCTGGATATGTTAACACAGCTGAGCTAGTTGTAGTATTTAATTTTATTTCTAGAACACCAAGAACTAGCTGATACGACCCCACCTATCCTCCACTGCTGTAAGGCCCTTAGGGACCTAACCTTCCAGCCTTCTGCCCTGTCACAGTCACCTCAGGAATGAGAAATGACCACCTCTCTCCCCCTCCATCTCTACCCCCATGTTCATTCCCATCTCAGATAACCTCAAGTGTCAGAAATCTTCTTGCTCAAAGATCTTCACACTTAGATTTTTTTTTCGATCTTGTCAGTACAAATATTTATTCATCAAAACCCATGGATAAGTTGCAGCAGTTTTTTAAGTCTTGAGGTTTTTCTTCCTCTGGGCAGAAATGAGAAGACGGCCAGCCTCTTAAAAATGGATTAAACCCAGCATCTTCACTTTAGGATGTGTGGTTTATGTGCTGTGTGAAAAATCTATGCAATAAAAGCAGGACAGAAAAAATACCAGTGACAGGAGAAGTAAGATGCAAAATTTGCCCCCCAGAGCCAGTTATCTAGTGGTAGGCTTGGTGGCTGAAGAATGGCAGGGGAATATGAAAATTAGAAGGGAAAAAGTATAAAACTCGAAGACTGTAATTGCAAAGGCTGAATGATATGCCACATGTGTCCTTCTCAATATAACACTCCCAGCAGAGAGAGAATTAAATCTCAAATGTGAGAAAGTACTCTCAAATTATTTATTTTTATACATCTAATAACCTATATACTGTGATGTCTTGGTGTTAGAATTCAGCTGAAGGAGATATTAAATGGTAATAGAACTGAATTCATTATAACCGTTGACATAAGATCACAAGGCCAGTAAAGCTAGATCATGGTCCAAATGGTTGAAACTTGCAGTATTTTTATTACAAGAGATTGTGTCACTTATAAACTGTTCTCCAAGTCATTTGCATGAATATATGCATATGTGCAAACTCATCCTAAAGAAGAAGAGAGAAAAATTATACTCCATATAAACATGATTATTTAAAATTGTGACCTGCTCCTAGGAAAATGTCCAAAACAATAGGTGACAGAGATTCTCAAATCACTATATGTGGGTATATAGTTAATAAAGAATATATAATTCTTTACCAAATTAACCTATTACTAAAGTCAAGAATTTGCTGGATTAGAATGTGCTTGTTTTATTTTAAACATGCCTGGAATAAAATAATGGCAGGGTGCTTCAATTCCATAGTCTTGAATTTCCACCATGCTTGCTCATTCTCTGGAGTCATTTTTGCTTAGCTGGAATTCTGGCTGTTAGGGTTAGGGTTAGGGTTAGGGTTAGAAGCAGCTTATGAAATTTGGGCAAGTTGCCTAACCTTTATGTGCACATTTTCTCATTATAAAGTGAGGATTAAAAACTGCATGCATGGGCTGGGGGTGTGTAGCTCAGGGCTGGGGGTTTAGCTCAGCGGCACTAGTGCCTGCCTGGAAAGTGCAAGGTCATGAGTTCGATCCCCAGTACCAAAAAATAAAATAAAATAAAACCCAAAAATAAAACCACATACACTTCATGAGGTTCTCATGAAAATACATATCAACAGGATAGAATTAAGGTCAAAGTACAATACACACTCAATTATGCTGGCTAATTTTGTGGGAGATGGTAGGGGTGGGGTAACCAGGTCATTTAGTACTTTTGTGTCACGCTTTATACCCATTGTTAGTGTGATTTTTTAAAAAACTGGTGAAAGTATAATTAAAAAATTATATCAATAAAAGACAAATTGCCATTAGTTACCTTCAGAATAGTCTTCCCTGCTGCAAGCACAGCGGGCCTTCACTTTTGCCACTCTGAAGCAGTCCTGGAAGTGCCCGTTCCTGAGTGTCTTTAGCTGCACTGCTTTGGCTGGGCTCTCTGTCATGAATGGATTCAAACATTCACCTTTCATTTTGACTTGGGGCAGAGCAGCAGTCAGGCCATGCCAGATTCGGTAAATGAGGTGGCTGAGGACACATCGGAATCTTTTTATTGGACAGAAATTACCATAAAAGTTTTGAATTGATTCAAAACATTGAGGCAGCCACAAAAAGACTCACAAAAGAGAACGTCCACAGCTGCTCAGAAAGTGGCAAGAAGAGCGGGGTGAGCGTATCTGAAGCCAGGAGGTATCTGAGAGACATTATTGGTAATATGCCTGTCACTGCAATAATTTTTTTTTTGTTTTTTAATCACTGTGTTTTTTTAAATCACAGTTCCTAATTAAGATCTGAAAAAAGAGCTGATGCTAAAATTTTTCGGTTTGTCCCCATTGCTAATAGTAACCTGTGCCAAATTTTTAACTGTGATTTAAGGACCAAAGCGTTCATATGTATTTTTTAAGAAAAGAAAATAATTTCATCACTATTCTCAAAATATAAAAGAAAGTCAAAACTCAAGTTACATCTTCAACAGCTTTTGTGTTATTGAGATAGGAGAACCAACTTTACAGTAAAGACAATCAAAGATTCAGAAATGTTCCTCACCTTTGAGGGTGACATCAAGGAAAACAACAATGCCCTTTCTGCACTGGCTGCCTGGGCAGTGTCCCCCGGGGGGCCCTGAACACTGGAGAGTGGTTTCAGGGTTCCCGACTGCATCTCTTCATTGTACACCATCATCAGGTCCTGCATTTCTAAATTATTTCTATTATATGCAGGCTTTATCATGTTATAAACAGCAGAATGAAATATCCACCAGTACACACAAAAAGACTATCTATCTATCTATCTATCTATCTATCTATCGATCTATATCCTTATTTTAAGTGCCTTAAATTTCAGCATTATTCACCAACAAAAAAAGATTGAAGCATAACTACCCTTCATGTAAGTCTACGAATCACAATGTAAACTTTCACATGTTCACAAGACACTGGTGTTAAACGTCAAGCAGCTGCGGAAGAATGATGTGAACTTTTAGAAGGATTTTTTTTCATTGTTCATAAATTACAAAAGCAATAAAATAGGGAGCATGAACATGACCAAAATTCACTACACACATTGAAATAATCCCCCCAAAATGTGAAACTAGGGCCAAGGATGAGACGCAGTGATTCATGGGAGAATCACGAAGGTGGGTTTTCAGGCACAGGTGCAGATCTACCGAAACGAAACCCCTAATCTACATAACCAAGAGGCGCCAGCAAAAACTGTGGGAAAAGAAAAAATAAAAGAGAAAACATTTTTAAAAAATAAAATGGAAAATAAAGTAGAGGAAGAAAATATCTAGTAATAAAGCACAAGCTTTCATTCTTACCTCTTCCACTGAAATAACCAAAATAAAATCTGCTAAATCATCTTCCACGGCTCCTTAAAAATAATACAATACAGGAAAGAGACTGTAGCTCAGTGCTAGATTGCTTTCCTAGTATGTAACAGGCCCGGGGTTTGAACCCCAACATTAAAAAATTAATAGACTATATATATATATATATATATATATATATATATATATATATATGGAGAGAGAGAGACCATACATACACACACATAAATCATGTTTGCTTCTTGTTTTATAAAAATGTGCTAAGAATACATGTTACTCTGAAGTAATTTTTCTTATCCAAAAACTATCCTGGGTATCTTTATGTCATTAAAAATGGATCTAGTTCATTTAATAGATTAATAACATAGTTTAATAAAATTACTAGTTTGATAATTGTATAACAATCTATTCTGGACCAGATGTGGAAGCACACGCCTGCGATCCCAGCACTTCAGAGGCTGAGACAGGAGGACTGCCTTGAGGTCAGCCTGGATTGGATAGTGAGACCCAGTCTCAAAAAACAAACAACAGCACAAATCTATAATATAGGTACACTTTAAATTTTTCACTAATCTATTAAAATTCAAGGAGTTTCCAGGTTTTTTTTAAACCATCATAGCAAGAAAAAATCTGGGTATACTGATATTTTCAAGTGGGGAAATGGTTGGGCGGAGGGGCATTTACATTGTTCATGGGTATTGCCAGCTTACTTCCTCCAGTGAGGCTACTTGTTTCCTACCATCTTGGCCAAAATGTTTATCACTTCTTTTTTTTTTTTTTTTTTTGTACCGAGGATCAAACTCACGACCTTGTACTTGCCAGGCAGGCACTTATGCCACTGAGCTATTCCCTGACCCTTTTTTTACTATTTCAATAGATGAAAAAATACATCTGACATCTCATTCTTATTTTAATTTATTTTTCACAAAGTGAAGTTCTGGTTTTGAGTCACAATTACTATTGCAGTACATTTTATCATATTTGTCTAAATTAGGGTTTTTCAACTTCTATACTATTGGCATTTGAGGGCAGGTTAGTCTTTGTTGGTGGGGGCAGCCTGGTCCATCATAAAACACTGGGTAAATGCTGGGTAGGATGCCAGATCTAGCTTCTAGATTCTGGTGGCATCCTCCCCAAGTCGTGATCTCAGAACATCTCCAGAGATTGCCAGAACCGCCCCCAGCTGGAAACTTTTCCTCTACATGCTTACATTGGAGAGCTTTTGATTTTCAAATGCATTTAGTAAATTTACTAAACAACAGGATTCCAGAAATCACCTCCAAGATGCATTTTCAGGGTTGATAAATTTCAAAACCTGACCAATAATCTAAAACCATGAATATACATTGTATCAACATAGCATGGAGAACATTACCCAGTTAAAAATTATTTTAACCCCAGGAACACTGGGAACAGAGCCCTGTGGCAGACAAATGGAAGTTATTTAAAATCTAGACATGATATCTACTTTAATTTCAAAGTCAACAAGCAACTGCTTAAAATATCATTCCAGCTCCCTGTTTATGATGTTGGAATAGGTAAAGATAAAAAGAGTTGTTAAATATTTAAATATCTATTCACTGTGCCAAAATCTCAAATGAGGCTGTTTCTTTGATTCTTTCTTTTGACTACTACAGTGTTCTGATTTACTCTAAGTTTCCTAATCCAAAATAGACAAATGCTTTTCCTAAAACTGCCTATTTTAGTCTGGTGAGAAACTTTCTCGTATGCTAGGAAATGGGTTTTCTAACTTGTTTTTTTTTTTACCATTTTAATTCTCTCAAACCAATAAACACACAAATCACTTTTCTCAAGGAAAAACAAAATGAGACATTCTAATTGTTTTTAATACAAAGTAGTTTTTCTCAGCCTCAGAAGAGAAAAATATCAAGAATAGAGAAAGCAATAGAAAAATTTAATTGAAATTCAATACCAAAAGCAAGAACTAATATAACAATTAGATATCTTCACCCACTCTTGCAAACAGGTTGATTGCTGCCTTATTTACAATACTGATAACAGCAGACTCATGCAGAAGTTCTTAGCAAAGAAACTGACCTTCATCAATTTATTCCAGGAGTAATTTTCTGGCTTTAATTAGAAGTCAATATTTCTTTCTGATGAATTCATAAATAATAATTAAAAAGCTACCAGCCATTCCCAGCTGGCTTTAATGTTTCAGATCTCTGTAACTGCAACGAGGGATGGTTTTAAAAAGGCAAAATGCCAGTCCTGAGGTCTATTTGACTACTGACAAAATACTGACAGCAGCATTACAGGGAGTCAAGCAACAATGCAAAGAGCTGACCAAAGGCAAATATGGAAACCTGCTCTTCTTTGCAAGACTCAGGCTTTGTGATAAAATCACATGGCCTGACAAATTCTCTCTGCATTGTTACAGGTCAGGATTCTAGCATATACCACCCTCATCGAAGCACACTTTAGAATTTCAGACGTTTTGAGCTTTAAACCATTCACAAAGTTCATACTGAAAGAGAAAATTAACGTTTTTACCTATGACGATGACTATTTTCTAAATCCCCAAAGAGATTTTTTTTTCAAATCCCTAAATATATGTTAACTGAACAATCTGTTTTCTAGGGGTTGGTGAATCAATTAATAGCTTACATTTTCATCTAGTTTTATCTCATTAGCAGGTATTTCAGGTAGCTGTGTTTAATTATTTGAGTCCAGAAATGAGTTGAGAAATAAATCTTGCAACTAATGCTAATTGGTTTCCTTTTATGCATTTAAAAAAGTCTGTATAAATCACCAGATGAAATATCAAGCAATTGGTGGTATTCTTTCAATTACAGCACCTCTCCCACCAACTCCACTACACAGAAGAAAGCTGAATTTGGATTAATTCATTAATTTATTTGGTGTACCATATAATGAGGTTGTATCAACTGAAGCCACTTAAATTCATTTCAGCAATCAGAGTTTGGAGTCTTTCAAAATTAAAGTAACTTTTTAGCTAAAGAATGCAGAACCCAAAATGTGGATGAAGTAATCAGACAAACCATCGCGGGCAGCCCACGGGAGTACTCGAGATAGTGGCGCAGCTTTGGGAAACAGCCTATCCTGCCTCAGCTTGCTCCTGCCATATACACTGCAGAGAGCTTCTCTCTGCCCACCACAACTGGAGACCAGACACAATCATCCTACGGTGGGAGACCAAGATAGGAGGGCCAGGAAGGCTGCTCAAGGTCTCCACACTTTCTTAAGCAGGAGACCTCTAGGGGCCAACTTCGCTTTTCTCATCCCTGATATCTGTAATCCAGCCCTAAAGCAATTACACAGTGTCTGTTTTCATGAGGAAATAAAATGTTAAAGAGAATCAAGTATTTGTTTCTCAGGAAGGTTATTGTCACTGGCATATCCAGAGTGATCTATTTCTGAGCATGACTTCTTAATATATTCTAATCATCAAGATGAAGCATGGCATGTCAAAATATTACATGTAGGTGCATATCAAGTAAAATAATGGTGAGAAGTGAATGCTGAAGCTATTTTTCTTTTCATCAGTTCCACATTTAAATGTTTAATTAGGGCCTACAGCCTGGCTTTAAACCCAAATATGTCAGGTTGGGACTCACACCCCTATATATTATCTCTGGGAGGATTTATTCAGTTGGAGGATTTATACAATTACAGTAATTGTGTAATCATTTCTCAGTATCTGGATATGGAGACCATATAAGCTCTCTGAAGTCACAGAAAATACCTACTTATGGCTTTATTACCAGGGCCAACGTAATGCCTGATGTACAACAGAAATTCAGTGAGCATTTTTCACGTTTCTTGTGATACACACACACACACAAGAACACACATACACATTATGAAACATAAATTTAAAGCTTAACAATCATAAAAAATTGTGAAATGAATGCCAGTAATGCAGCACCCTCATCCAAAAATAACCTTGGTTACCTCCTGTAGGTTACCCCAGGGCTCCTCCTGTAGGTTACCCCAGGACTCCTCCTGTAGGCTACCCCAGGGCTCCTCCTGTAGGTTACCCCAGGGCTCCTCTTGTAGGGCTCCTCCTGTAGGTGTCTTTCTCATCCTAATTCTTCCTGACCCGCAGAAGTGATTCCTTTGCTATCTTGTCTTCAGGGTTTTACAGTCTAGATGTACATCTCTAAGTGATATTGATTAAACAAAAATAGACAAATCATTAGGAAGGATTCCTCTCATGTTTGTGAGTGGACTAACTCATATAATCATTTTATATTTAAAAGTATTTACATGTATCCCAGTCACTGTCAACCTGTAAGCCTTTTGTGTCACCCAGTGATCTACACACTCATTTAATTCACTATTCAAAGTAACTAATGTGTAGGCGTCGTTATTCCCACTTGCTTCATATAAGAATTAAACCAGAGAGAAAACAAACTCTCCCCAAGTTGCATGTCGTCTGATCCATGAAGCCATCAGGCAGGATGCACAGAGCAGAACCCCTTTATCAAACAGAGGTGACTTTCTAAAGACTTAACTTCAATAAGGCTCAACAGAAAGATACGTGAATAAGCGTTTCAAAAGCTCATGGTCCCCACCCATGTGACACTACTTACTCTCCCCACTTGTGCCTCTGGTCTCCCGTGGAATTCTCCTCATCCCTTGACAAAGGAAGGGAACGTTTTGGTTTGGTGTTACTGACATTTGTGCCCACAACCTGTAGACACCGACCTTATGTGGACAGCTGCTGACCTGTAGCCATATGGTGGGACATCCCTTCTTTATGCCACTGGTGAAGGGACCATTTTCTCAGTGGGCAGAATTTTGAGCAGTATATCTGGTTATTTATATCACTTGGATAGAAAAATGATCAAATGTGAAATTACATACCATTTCATGGTCTGGCAGAATACAAACCAATTTCCTTCTAAACATAGAAGCAAACATCATTAATAAAATGCTAAAATTTTGAATTTGATTCCAGGAAAACATGATAATACATTAATTAATTAATTAAAGTAAATTAATAAGTAAATTTAAAAGGATATTATTGCGCTGTTATCTAAGGGAATTGTCACTACAAAGCAAGACTGGTTTTGATTTTAAAATGATTCGTATAATTTTGTGTCTTAATAGAATAAAAGAAAAATCATACAGCCACCTAAATAAAGCAAGAAATACTGGATACGATGCGGCACTCATTCATGATAAGAGCTATCAATACCTTGTGAAGAGAAAAGAACTTTTACAACTCAATAAGCTTTAAAGAAAACTTACAACTAAGATTATATTGAGTGATAATAGACTAAATAACTTCAATCTATTACCAAAAACAAAGTAAATCTCAATATCTCCATTCAATACTATGTTCATAATAAGAACAAAAAATAAATCATTTACACTGCAAAGAAGAAATTTGGTTTGTTTTGTCACTTTTATTTTGTAGCTATAGTTGACAGGTAGAAATTCCAAGGAAACAAAAAAATTGGAATTAGTAAGTGAATTTACTAAGATTTCAGAATAAAATTCAATGAAAGATGTATGTATTAGCAACCAGCAAAAATGAATTGTTTAAAATAACAGTTGCTGTAACATCTAAAGCATAAAACACTTAGGAAAAAAATAACAGAATTAATATAACATACTAAAAATGATGCTGAGAAAAATTGCAGAAGACTGAAATAAAATAGATTTACCATATTCATGATTTGAAAACACTTATTTAAATGACACTATTTAAATTTAATACAATGCCAAGCGAAACCCCAACAAACCTTTTTATAGATGCTGACAACTGACTCTAAAATTTAGGTGGAAATACAAAGGTCTGACAGTCACAAAACAATCTTTAATAAAAAGAACAAAGTTGAAAAATCGCCAGTTTTATGACTAACTATAAAGCTGTGGTCATCTAGACAATGAGACTTGAGTATACACATAGAAGACTACATCAACAGAACAGGATACAGGACTCCAAAATAGATGCATATCATGTGTACAACTGATTTTCAACCAGGCAATAAAACAATCTGATAAAAAAAAGGAGTCCTGTCAACAAATAGCACTGGAAAAACTGGCTCTCCATATGGAGAAAAAATGAGGGAAAGAAGGCAAACAGAGAGGGGAAACAGAAATGATCAAGGAATATTGCAATGTATGACACTGTCATGATGAAATGCAACAATACTCTGTGTAACTAACATGCACTAATAAAAAAGATCTTCAAAAGTGAGTCCTGACCTCTACATCATACTATTTGCCAGTATACATTTGGGTAAATAAAAAATATTAAAAAATATAAAGCTCCTAAGAGATAGGAAAACATCTTTATGATGATTGGTTAGGCAGATTTCTTAGACATGAGAAAACACCAATCATAATTCAAAAAGATTAAATGTACATATTAAATAAACTACCAAAATTAAAATCTATCCTTATCAAAGGATACATTATAAAGTCAATAAACAAGTTACAGTTTTAGTTTACACCAATATCAAAACTAGACAAAAATATTGAAAGGAAAGAAGACTACAGACCAAGTTCCTCTGTGAACATAGAAGTAAAAATCATTACTAAATACTAGCAAAAATAATCCAATAAAAATGGGCAAGTCTTAATCAGGAATCCTTTAAAGATAAATATATGAATGTGCAGTGAACACATAAAAACAACTCAGTTTCACTAGCCATCAGAAAAACACAAACAAAAATCACAATGAAATAGCATTATGCATTCCCTAAAATGTCTAGATTGACAAATAGTGGCAATGCTGAGGAGCAACTGAAATGCTCTTTATTGGCAGTGGCCATGTAAAATGATACAACCACCTTGGAAACTGTATTTCCAATTTCTCAAAAAGTTAAATATGCACCCATCTATCTGCCATTCCACTCCCAGGAGTGAAAAGAAATAAAAGAAAATATGTACACAAGAGAAATTATATAAGAATGCTCATAGCTTTATTTGAAATAGTCCCAAGTTGAAATGATCCAGAATTCAACACTACAAAAGTGAGCAGAGTTTGGTATATTCCAACCATGGAAATACTCTTACTCTTTTCTCCTCCACTCTTCTTTCTCACTTCAACTCCACTGTCACTCTCCAACTTAGTTTAGAGATTCTCTCTTTTAACCCCTCCACTGGACTATAGACTCATTGAGTTAGTGGCTTTGATTATCTTGTTTCCTTTGATAACCTCAAGACACAATACCAAACCAAACACACATGAGACTTTCAATAAATTGCTACTGAATGAGATATCAACAAATATTAGTGTCACGGCTTCTCAGACAGCTAAATTTTGTTTGGCTAGAACTCTTTTGCTTGTATTTTTCTGGTTGCATGATTCCTAATTTTTTTTCATTTTGGAATTTTTGTTGTTGTTTGCCTGTGTTTGTTTTTGATAATAGGTCCTGTGATGTAGTTCAGGTTACCCTTGAGCTCATTTTGTAACCCAGGCTGCCCCCAAACTTGTGGTGATCCTCCTGCCTTGCCTTGAATGTTAAGATTGTAGGTGTACGCCACTATGCCTGGCCATAGTTTTAACTTTTCTAAGTGATGTTTTCCCAGAACGGTATCCTCACTGGTATTTCTAATACCTCTTAATTTAGTATCATCTGCAGATTTCATTAATTTATTATTTACTGACTGTTAGTGATCGTTAATAAAGATGTTAAATAAGAAGAAAGCACACAATTCCCTATGTACTGCTGTAGGATTACTAATCACTTAACAAATGAGCTGAGAAAAAAATTTTTTTAATTTTTTCTGCATGTATAGATCTTCTACTGAACATCTTTAACTAAATGTATTTCATTTAATTCATTCATTCATTTGTACAAATAATCCTAAACCTTCATTTAAAATCTATGGCCATAGAGACAGAGAGATGAAGCTAAATTTGATCACAAGAAACTAGTTGTTGAGTGTGTTGACTTTCTTAAGAGATACAGTTAGTTTTATTACTTGGCAATTCTATGTTTGTAAATTCTTCTCCTTGCTAAAGCTCATCTGTGACTCCCAAAGCAATAGTCAGATACACGCAGTGCAGAGGGAAAGTGGATGATCCAATCTCCAGCTGAGGTCAAGCAAGGCAATATTCCTCCTGGTTTCTGCTGTCATACTGTAGACACTCGACCTCTCTGTGGTTTAGTTAGGACCATATCTTCCCACTTTTGTGCTTTTGTCAGTAACCTGATGTCTGAAATGGCCTCCAATATAGTGCTGAAGTGTTGTGTAGGGTTCCTCTGTGCAGAAGGCCGTAACGTGCCTTCCAGAAAACAGGTGTGTGTAAGATAAGCTTCTAAGCATGAGGTGTAGTGCTGCTGGTTCTGAGTTTAAGATTAATAGATGTATAATGCCATTAGATAGAAATACATGTAAAGCAAAGGTATGCATTATTTACTTGTCCAAAACCATGATCAGAGGCTCATAGTAAGGTAGAGTTATATTTCTGCTAGGAACTCTGATTCAGTATATGCCAACCAGTGCTCTCAGTGACTTTATAGGCCATTACTGTGATAGCAAGCACAGACTACATGTAACATACTTTGTGAGTGAGCATTGCTTAAAACTACTTCATACAGGGACAATGTTTGGGTAAATATTTAAAAAGACGGAAGTTCAAACTAGGGCTGGAGTATTGGAGTACACAGTGAAGGAAGGGTACTCCAGGCAGAGGGAATAACCAATATGAAGGCTTAGAACATGAGTCAACACTGTCCCCAAACCAAAGCTAGCCATTGTCTGCTTTTGTAAATAAAGTTTTATTGGAACACAGCCACTTCCATTTGTTTAATTATTGTCCATGCACCAGAGGCATACTGTACTTAGGGAATGAGAAGTTTGTGAGCCATTCTTCCTGTGGGAAAGGGACAGTCAAAGATAAACAATCAACAGAAATCAGATAATGAAAGGTCTTCTCCACTGGGCAAAGAGTTTACATAGGAGAGTATGTAAACTCTTCCGGACTTCTGGAGTAGACACACCGGAAGTGAGAGACAACGGGCATTTCGGTTTCTATGGTGATTCAAAGGATAGCAGGAGGGCAACTTAAACCCTGCTCTCTAAAATGTTGTGAGCATTTTGCTTTGGGAGAGTGTGAAGAAGAAAGACAAATCCCAGCAACAGATCTTCAGCATGGAATGAACTGTTATAGGACAACACCATCCTTCAAGACAGATCCCAGAGGGAGGGTCCTGACACAGAAGAAGACTGTGGGGTCTTGGGACGTTTTGAACTTGAGATGACACTGAGATATCCAAAGAGGGATGTCCTGTGAGCACCTGGGTTTACGGATCTGCAGAAACAGGCAGAGGACAGGCTTGAGTACACAGTCTGAAGTCAGGAAGTCAACAGATGACAACCAAAACCCTGACTGTGAGAGCTTTGCTTAAGGAAAAGCACAGGTACCGAGAAACACAGAGAAGAGACTTTACATTTATATCTTATGAGTCCTCCTTAATTTGAATGAAAGACACGGAGTTCCATTCTACAACTTCCAGACAGAATTAAAGAGCACTCTGCATGCTTGCATTCTGTGCAGAGTGCAGGAGTCAGCTGAGGTTTCATGGAGCATCACATTGCAGGGTCATAGTGGAGGGGAAATATCAAACCATGGGCCCGTGTTATGGCTGCTTTGTGTCAAATATTCAAATAGCAATTAAAGACCAAGAACCAAATAGGGTTTAAAGTCTGTGCTTCAAAGATATGGAGAGATTGAAACATTAGTTGAACTCTTACGTATCAGGCACATTGCAGGGTAGAATTCCAGGACATTTAAAGTGAAGAGGCTGTAATAACTCCCAAGTGCTGGGCAAGCCTTGCTGGGTACCAACTCCATTCCTTGTGGCAGAGCCCAGCTATCTATTTGCCAAATTAACTTCTTATGTTTGTCCTTAACTATGGAATGAGACCACATTTCCCATTCTCCTTTGCAGTTAGATGTGACAGAATTGATGTATTTACATTTGAACATGGACATGAAACCCTAAAATGGGTAATTTTCTTTATTCCCATTTATTTCTCTTTAATGAGATCTCTGAGTGAATATCTAGAGAGAGATTTTTCTCCTATGCCTCTTTCCTGATATGCCATTACTTTACGTGAGTGAAAACTAAATTGTTTTTTTAATATCACTAAAAGTTGGGATCATTCATTACAGTATTATCATTAATATTTAAATTGATATATCCTCCTTTCAATCTAAGCCTCATTATATTTATCAATTTCACATAAGGATTCCATTAAAATATATGTTTAAAGAAAGAATTGTATTAGTGATGTTAGAAAATCATTGATCCAAATTTAACCTTTCCATTTGAAAAGATGTAGGTTTAGGCAGATTCAACATTTTGCCAAGTTTACTTTCTACAGAAATGAAAGACTAGACTGAAGAAAAATAGAATACAAAATATAGTAATTATTCTACTTATGCCTACTGGAAACAGAAGTGAGAAAAAGTTGGCCTGATTAGTAAATATTCTTCTTGTCTTGATCTAACATTTTCTGGATCCCTAAGATTCTCCAAGCCCCTTTTCTGAGTCTCATCATAGAACCTTTGTAGGAAGGTTTTACTTTTGGAAACTTAATTTTAAAAATTCAAGCAGTTATTTGAACTAAGTTGAAATCACTTAATATTCAAGAGCTACCCAGTCAAAAATGCCAACTAAATAATGTATTGGGAAGTGTACAGCATCCTGGGATTGTAATATGAGTAGTTCTTGCCCTCAGAGGAAGAGGTCAGAGAGATACATAATAGAAAATACAAAATAGTGAAATGAATGTCAGAAGATATATGAAAAATTATAGAAGCACCAAAGAGAGCCACACTTACTTGCTATTCCATAAGTTTCAAACAAATTAATATCTTAGAGGATCTTCTATATCTTAAAGATTATTCGTCATCAGCTATGGCTAAAACCCAAGAAAAGGGTGATAAGTCTATTATTCATAATCACCAGTAACCCCGTCATGTTGATAAGAACCACAGTACTGATGAATTTTCACCTTTGAATGATTTTTTAAAAATCTACATTATGATTATTTCACCATTAAATGCAAGAGAACATCCAAACTTTGGGGTTAAAATATTTGTGGATTCTGCTGGGTTTTATTATACCACAGAGAGGTGATGAATTTCTGTACTTTGTCTATTGTTGGGATAGAAAGGAATAATACAATTTCAGAGATGGAAAGGACCTTAGAGATCATATAATCCAACAAGATGAATAAACTTTTCTTTTCTATTGCCAATAAACTGGTGAAATGTGATGAATACAACTCTTTTGAGTTATAGGCGGTCTGATGAATTGAGACGGCCACGGTTCAGCCTAAGACACTAAAGTTTCTCCATAGCACCAAAAAACCCAACTTTTTTATACACAAAGTCAGTTTAAGTTAGGTAGCTTTCATCACTTCTATGAATATAAAATCAATGTAAGAGGGGAAAAAATGCACACTTTCAGAATAGACAAACTTTTACTCAGCTTCCATTTGAAGAATTTAACAAGTAACAAATGTTACAATTCCTTTCTCACCCTGTTTTTTAAAAGAAATTATTTTTGAAGATGACTGTGACATATTTCCAACAAGCAACTATGACATGCATTTAAAAAACAAGACTTTCTCAGTGGTTGATGATCTTCATTCAGCAATAGACACTAATTCTTTTTAATTGTTTTAAATTATCCACTTCACTTAAAGAAAGTAATTACATAGATGCTGAGTGGGGTACATAAGATGTCCTTGAGCCTGGCTCATACCACACCTATCAAAAGGGCTTCTTTAAAAATACCTATTATTACTCCCGCCCCCATCCACTAATTTAAGAGATTATGTCTAAACTCTGGGAATAGATTATGTTTTTAACCTTTAAGCTTCCCAGGCAATTCTCCTGGAAGGCTAGCCTTGGGATTCAACAAAGCAGACTGTCAGATATTTTAATAGAAAAATATATTATTGATATCCTTATCTTCTGGATACAAAGTTATGATGATGTGAATTATAAAAGAAATATCTTTTGCATTATTTTATCAAAAATAATTAAGAGGAGGGCCAGGTATTTAGCTCAGTGGCATAAGCACTGGATTGGCAAGCACAAGGTTTGATCCCTGGTACAATAATAATAATAATAATAATAATAATAATAATAATAATAATTCAGAGGGAACAGACCTGAGTATTTCCCCAGAAAAGGAATCTCCAGAATTGAGGACCAAAAAGCAAACACTTTCTTACCCCAAACACTCTCTGCCACTACTGCTGTAATTTGGTCACTGATTATACTCTGAAAAACTATAAGTTGAGAGGGTTCATCTGTGTTAACTTTTGGTTATGTTAACAGTAACCATTTTCATTTTTAAAAAAGTTTTAACACAGAAGGCTAGAGGGTAGCCATTAGCTTTCCACGGGAGGAAGAGTGGTTTGCTTTCTATCCTTTTGGGGATGCTACTGGGTATTTTATTTTTTGGTGTACCACACTGTTTTTCTGGTCATGGGCACAATTACAAATCACCCTATAAATTGCTTTTAGAGCTAGAGTTCTGAGGGGGATTCACCAAGGTTTTCTGTACATAATTACCCAATTGGAAGTTAGCCAGATTCCCAGGACTGCAGCCCTTACACTTGTGAGCAGGACTATTTGACTGTTAATAATCACACTCACTCAGCATTCCAGTATTCAGAAACCCTTAGAAAGAGACTTAATGCTCTATGAAAAAAAATGTGGCAGATCAGAAGAGGAGGAGTATTTCCACGGAGTTACCTATGTGGAGGAGTCTCACCAGCTTCAGTATAGCTGACTGGTGTACAAGATCATCTGTTTTTGCATCCAAGGTATTTAATAACTGAATGTTAGAACAGATGTGTGCTTCTTTGAATTATCTCCAAATTCATTTTTCTGAGCATTTCCCGACCCTTCACATGGCTTTATTTTTACCTGTTATGTGGGGCATTTTTCTTCCTCCTCAATGACAAGGTTGTTAACAGTACAGCTCTCTGTGAGCATGAGAATGCCCTGAGATGTCAAAATGCACTCTAATGATTTTTCACATCGAATGCATTTGATTAGTTTCAAGGGGCATGTATTGACAATGCTTGCTGTCATTTGCCACTCCAATACTTTGTGCTGTTTTGTTTTATTCACAGAATGCATCTCTCCTCTTCGTTACTTGGATCATGCTTCTGGAATTGGGCTTTCATAAGAACGGGTGCTATTTCTTCTCAGCACATTAGATGATTTTCAGCACCATCATTAAGGCATTTTGCTGTCATAACCCTCACACTTTCTTCCAATTAAAAGTAAAGATCCTTCAGCAAAACTCTTCTTCTCAATGATCCCTCAAAGAAGCTCTGATCATTCCTCATCTGAACAGCAATTTTTTTCTTCCTCTCTTTCTAGAAGTTGCCCAGGAGAATTGGCTAGTCTCAAAATTATAGTTCTAGGCACCAAGTTCAAAACCTGGCTTAGCCACTTACAAGGTGTGTATCCTTGGATAACTTCCTTAGCATCTCTATACCTCTGTTGTTTCATACGGAACATGAGGATACTCTAAGGACTTAACTCAATGGGTTGCAGGAACCATTAAGTGAGTTTGTAATGTTATATATACACTATTATTATCCTCCAAGTCCCTTCTGTTCTGGTGAAGTCTTCTCCTATTGCACATCTGTTTTCTAAACTCACCCTAGAACATTTAATGAGAAAATATATATTTATGTTTAATATGCATAGCCACCTACATCTATATATCATATGTAGCTATTTTGGTGTATGCTGCCATGTTCCCAGCCCACACACTTTAGGGGGAAAATGTACATAAATACTTTAATATTTGATTCATCAAGACATCATGTGATCAACCTCTACAATTACTAAAGGTGTTGAGAGTAGAGGTCATCACCTTCAAACATTTATTAGTAGGGCAAAGTGCTGCTTGGGTAACCTTGGTCACTGAGATTATCACATAACATCTTCAATTTCTTCTCTAAAAACCAGCAGTGTAGTGCATTTTTATATGACGTTCTTCAGAGTCTCCCATACAAAGGGAACACTAACTGTTTAAAAAAGTCATAATACTTTTCTTTTCCTGAAGTATGTATATATTGTTTTGGAAGACTCTATATTTCATATTGTAGCATTTCCTTCAAGACAGAGGAACTGGATTCTTGGTCTTCTATATGGTTCACAGTATTTGATACATGGTACACACAATTAAGCTTGATTGATTTATTTGTTTGTTTATTTTGGCTGGCGATGCTGACCTTATAAAATGCTAAAAATGAGATTACTCAAGAAAAGTGAACATTTTCAGAAAGAAAAGCTATTGTGGCACACGATTGCAAAGAAGTCCCATCAAGGAGAAATGAAGTACCTAAAGAAGTCTATTCTCTGAGAATCTCAGGTTTTAAAATAGAAATATTCAAAAGATGGTAAGAAGGGCTCTTACACAGGTGAGAGAGGCACGGTCTGATGAGAAAGGTGTTAGAAAGAAGAAAGTCCCTAGTGAACCGAGGTTCAGCAGAAATTAGAGGGACCACAGAGAAGACACTTAACTCTTTGAAACACAAAGTTGATGGGGATAAGCATTTCCGCCATGGGCTGGTGGTCCGCCATGATAGATTACCTAGAGGAAGAAGATCAGGGCTGTGTAGGAGAGGGAGGACTCCAAACCACGAGGGGTGGAGCGTAGACCAGGACGACACCAGTCCGAGACGACCTATTAGCTCTGAGGACAGAGGGCAGGGACGGAGGCAGCACAGCCTAGTAGTAAAAGCTTGAACAATGGATCTGAACTTGGGTTGGCCATGGCTGTATAGAAAGCCAGGCAGGAAGACTCACGCCTGTAATACCAGTACTTTGGGGGGCTGAGGCAGCAGGATGGTAAGTTTGAGCCCAGCTTGGATGACTTAGCAACTTAGCCAGAACCACTCTCAAAATAAAAAAATAAAAAGCCCAGGATGCAGCTCAGTGCAAAGGTCCTGGGTTCAATCCCCAGTACAGGGGTGAAAAAAAAAAAAGAGTGGTATGATCTTGAGCAATTTATTTAACCCCTCACTGCTACAGTTTCTTGATCTATAGGACAGAGATATAATTCTTTCTTCACAGAGGAAATTTGGAAAGATGTTGTTTGACATTGAGTCCAGTGGTGCTGGTATATAATCCATAGGAGTTTGTTGTCAATAAAAAGAATGCTTATAACAAATAGTGCGATTACAAATGACATGCGGATTCTTTCAAGGAGCTCAGGTCTGCTGTTGGCATGAATTTTATCCCAAAGCACCAAGGGCAGTTTCTAAGGAGATCACCTAACCTTAACCTTCACAGGTAGTACCTAAAGAATCAAAGAAACCTAAACACACACCTAAAGCAGGAGGTTAACAAATCCACTCACTTCTGGTTTTCAGATAAGATAAAGAGAAAGGAGGAGTCTCTGAACAGACCGGCTGGTTGGTTTCAAACTTCCAGTAGAAGAAAAATAGTGCCCAGTATAGGCCACAGAAAGAAGCCATGACTGGCTGGCTTTGTTTTCAGCAGCCTCCTTCAACATATACACACTTTAAAATTTCTAAATGAGGGAACTAAGACCAGGAGATAAGTAACCGTGAGCTCCATGAAGGGAGAGATAACATCTCTCATGTTTGTTGCCAACTCTTCATGCCTGACACGTAGTAGGTGCTCAAGAATTCTCACCTCATGGTTGAATGAGTCGATGAATAAATCATAAATCCACAAATTAGTACACAAAATGAGATTGGCCTGCTATAGCTATATTTTTACAAGCTACTCAACAAAAGGAAACCCCTGGAAATTAGAACCTGTCTTTAAATATAGCTTTGTAATCTGAGACTCTAGACAGCATTTGAGAGGAGGCAATGTCTTAGCATAATGGCTCACTTCTAAATGCTACTTTAAATTATACAAGGAACTTCCACAACCTCTGTCTTGTGTAATCACCACAGTCATGCTTCAGTGGGGTGAATGGGGCCCCCAAGAAAATAGCACCCCAGCACCAGCAAGTGTAGATTTATTTGGAAAGAAGAAACAGGGTCTTTGGGTAAGTAGGTAAATTAAGGATGTGGAAATAAGGTTATTCTGGTTAGGGTGGACCCTCACTGTAACAAAAATTATTCTTAGAAGAGAAGGAATAGAACACAGAGCAGACAGGGAGTTGGCTGTGACACCCAGAACAGGAAGAGGTGTCAAGCAGCCCTGGAAGCGGGGACAGAGACCTGGAATGGACCTCGTTCAGCACCTCCAGGAGCAACCAACTCTTGACTTTAGATATCTAATCTCCAGAGCTGTAAAACAAGTGACTTCTGTTACTATAAGTCAGTAAGTTTGTGGCACCTTGTTACCTTACCAGCAAGCTAGTATACATCCTTCCCGCACTTTTTTTTAAACGAATAAGGAAATCAAAGTAAAGAATATTACAGTCTCTTGAAAATGATTTTACTGAAAAATATTTATTGTGTGCTTTTCATGAACCAGGTGTTATCGCAGATTCTGGGATTCAGCAGGAAATACAATACAGAGAGATGTACAGGAGCTTCTGTTCTCAGGAAGGCATGTGATGAAAAGCAAGTGACAATCTCACACGGCAGGTGGTGGCAAATACCACAGAGGCAAAGAGAGCACTGGGGTTGCTATTGCACAGCACTAGGTCAGGGAAGGGACCTTAGGGCAGAGATCTGAAAGCACGAGAGGAAGGACACTGAAACCTGGAAAGAGAACCCCAGGCGGAGGAGGCGGATGGAAGGGGGCTCAGTGTATTTGCGAGCAGAAGCAGTTTTCAATGGAGTGGACAAAGCAAGTGGTGAGAGGCCCAGGGGGAATCGTGCGGGTGAGAGGGAAAGAACAAAGTTTGTGGGACACTATTGAAACTGTAGGTATTTCTCTTTAGTACAGAGTTAGTGAGAAGACAATCGGGAATTCTGAGAAGAAAAAAATGTCATTACATGTTTAAAAGTATTACTCTCAGGGGACACAATGAAGCAGTGGCCTAGCATGTACAGGCTAAATTCAGTCTCAGTGCTGTAAAGTAATAATAGTAATAATAAAGTATCAGTCTGACAGTTGTTCATAGACTACAAAGCAACATATACAGAGTGAGGATACCAGTTAGGAAGGTGCTGCAGTGATCTGAGCAGGAATGGATAGCACTTGAACTTGAAAGTTTATGACAGAGCTTCTTGAGCTGTCTAAGATGAAAGTGGAAGGAATCGTGAAAGAAGAGTCAAGGCTGACTTCAAGGCTCTGGGCTAAGGAGCTAGAAGAGGAGGTTGCTGTTTACTGAGATGGAAAGACGGATGATTAATTAGTGAAACAGCAAGAACTTGAAGTCAGATCTTCTGTGCCCTTGTCCAGCAGTTAGTCCATTCACCCTAGGTTCCATTCCAGAAATAAAACCGAAAAAGCAGCTCCCTAAATGCTCAGTCAGTGCAAGGCTGGCTGGAGCAGCCTCTGATTCAGGAGAGAAGAGCAGCCACAGAGGACAACAGCATGGTCCCTTGGGTGGCCTGTGAGCCAGGGACCAAGGCCATGGTTCCAAAGACCTAGGGGCAAGCACATGCTTTGGAAGCCAGACTCCAGCACCTGGTAAGTTCAGCTGGAACCCAACCTGCCCCTCTTGTGTAGAGGAGGCCCATTCTGCCCAGTTGTGAGGCAAAGTTTAGAAAATGTACCACATTCATCTGTAGGTAGCCTAGAGTAACCACCCACTCAGCCATTCCACACAGACCCCCTGTCTGCTCTGGAAGGCCAAGCGTTGTGTGTGGCTCTGGAGATGTATTAGGGAATAATACAGGCATCACCACCACCACGGAGGAGTAGCTCATAATAGAAAACACCACACGCACTTAAATACATACTTTATTTGTTCTAAGGTGCTAAAGATTGACTCCACACTGTGCAAGCGCTCTACCCCTGAGTCCCATCCCCAGTCCTTTTTCTTTTTCTTTTATTTTGAGACAAGGAAAGACTAAATTGCTGTCATCCTGCCTTGGCCTCCCAAGGAGCGGGGATTCTCGGTATGCGCCACTGTACTCGACCACATAAATATATTTAATAAAAACAAAAACAATAAAACCGTCACAAGGGCAAGACAGAAAGAAGATGATATAGTGGGAAAACAACTTGCACCCTCATGACTTTAGTCTAACTCACTCCTGCCTAGAACAGCACTGTGGAGGATGCAGCGAGGTCTTCTCACTTCACGAGAACAGTCTTGGGCCAGTGCGGGTTAAAGCACAGTTCAACCAGTTGCAATGCAAAGCAGCATCGTCTGTCTGTTCTGGGAGTTACACTTTTAGGACAAAGAAACACAGCCATGACAGGGAAAGATACCATAGGGTGGCAGTCAGAAGAGAAGGCAGTTTCAAGATGGGGAGGCTGAGCAAGACAGGGCGGAGAAAGGTAGCAGAGAGCTATGTGAGGACTGCACTCTAAAGTGGAGAGATCCAGAAGCCAACTTCACAGGGCCCTTGATAGGATTAAACGTGATGATGTATGTGAGCGCATCTTGCCAACTAGCACATGTTCTACAAATGCTGGGCATCACTATTAAACCTGAAGACCTGTCACTTAGACAGTGTTTCAGATGGGCTCTGTGTAGCCCCCAGAGATGGAGGAGGACAACGAGCTAGAATCATTTCTGTTCAGAGGCAAGAGGGAGTTTCCAAGGCATAAGACTCTGGTTCATCTCTTTCTCAAATCTGGAGTCCAAAAGCTGCCGAGCTGGAGTAATGGTGATATTAGAAGGAAATTCTCCCATGCAGTGGTCTATGATTTTTTTTTTAAACCATGGAGTTTACTGCAGTAGTGTAGCTTTTTTTCTGATTGCTTCTGTATTCGATTCTCAGTCACATTCATCTCACATAAAAATAATTCAGTTCCCCAAATTAACTGGTAAAGTCACAGGTGACTCTTTCACTGTGACCCAGTTATAATCATGTCACTTAAACTGGTTTCCCAACAGAACTCATTATAGAAGAGTTCAGACAATTTTAATCCTCTTTAACTCTTTCAAGGGGCTATAATCAAACAAAAGCCAATAATAATAATTATGTATCTCACCAAACTATAGTGTATGTTTAAACCAGTGCAACTTTTCTTTTAAGAAAGTAGAAACAATATAAATTATTATTAGATAACTGATAAACACCACAATGAAATGTTCTTGCTAGGGTAAAATAATTGAGATGATAATTAGGCATAATTAGCGTTATTATGAGTCAATCATATTTCAGTGAAAAGAAAACATATTTGGCTAAAAAGATATAATTTTGTTGTTGGTACTGTTCAAATTCTTTCTGGTTCAGCCAGGTCACCCATTGTATTTGCCAATCAATTATTTTAGAGATGACTGGAGATTTCCATTTTAACAAAAGCCTATTTTAACAAACAAGAGAGCTTTTAGAAGCCTTTCTCCTTGATGTGTGTCTGAAATCTTTTCACTGGCTGTTGTCACTCTCTCTCTCTCTCTCTAACCCACATATCTTGTGACTATTTGCCAATGTCACAGTCAAGCCCAAAACCTAAAATAGCAGTAATAAGATGACAGAATTTAGAAGAAAGGATTACAGTGTTTAATCTGTTTTAGCCCTTTCATCTATTTAATATGAGAAAGTTGTGGGGGGTATTATTTTATCATAGAAAACAATATTTTTTTCACTTTCTCATGCTATGCATCATTTTTAAAGTTGTATTTATTCATTAGATCAAATCCTTATGTACACTAAATCTCTCAGAAGATTTTATTTTTCCTACACTTAAAAAAAACCTTGTTAAGATCTTGCTAGAAAAATAAAGAGGAAAATGTCCACAAGAGAAGGCAGAGAAGTCATAAAAGAAGACATAAAAATACGTGACTGGACAAGTTTCAGCAACTCCTCCATGGAAGTTAAAAGAACAAATGAGGATAAACCAGGGGACACACAAATCTGTGACTAAGTCCTGAGCACCTGGAAAGTTACAGGGGTAAAAGCCACGTTCAGGCTGAGTGTGATGAGTGTGGACTGTAATATAGAATGTGATTTTCTACAGTGAAGTGGGGTGGTTTTTCAACATTAAGTCTCTTGATAAAATCCTTATTCTGGAGTAAAAAATAGACTTATAGAAAAAGGTACTGATAGGGAAAATTAAAAATTCCCATAAGTAAAAATACCATGAATTCCTCCCTGGTAATCAAAACTTTCCATAAAAACCGCAAAAGTCCAAAGATCCCCTCAGGTACAAATTCTGAAGAAGAGATGGAGAATTTTTGCAGCTTAAGTGATCTAAAGAATTATGGTAATGGTTAGTGTTGAAAAAATGAACTACATGGTGCTTAAAGTGAGATAATAGTATTTGCATAGCTCTTTACAACTCTTGATGTACTTATCAATAATTTATTAGGGAAATGTCAAAAATGTCCTTGTCAAGAGAGTACATAGGATAATGGCACTTGTTTTGAAAAACAGCTCATGCAAGAGACTGCAAAATGATAGTCAGGTGTTCGAGGCATACTTCCAACTCTTCCATCTAGCCACCTACTTAAATGTTAGGGAACATAAATCAAGGGATGTGACAGCTAGAAACGAGTGTTTTAAACATGCAGCTTTCCATAATGAAATGCAGATGAAGTCTGGTCTTGTATCTCACATATTTTATCCTGGTCATGTGGCTACATACTCTAAGGAATGTACTGAAATTGTTGTTTGCCATAGAACCCTCTACTTAATCACTGCATTATCATGTCGGTTCAATAAAGTTAATATTTTTACTTCTGTCATCTCTTATTTTTCTCAAATGTCATCTTTTCACCTTGATGAAATATGAGTACGCACCTCCAATGTAATGGAAAGGACTTTAGACAAGCACCCTGGAACGTATGTCTGAAAGAGTGGTATCTAAAGAAATAGCAATTATGTGTGAGCCCAATAAGGAGTCTGCTCCTTCGTGTTAGAAGGATAACATTCAATTAGAAGTATAGCTTGGAACAGGCATAGTTGAAAACAATGCTTTTTATTTCTTGGCTTTGCCTTGTATTTTCAATAATCTATGTTATGGCCGCTGTTACTTCAGTGAGAAAAGTACTGTTTCCATCACCACAGCCTATTGAGTAAATAATGTCTCCTTGTGATCAGAAAGAAGTAATTTACACTTGTAAAAAATTCTATTTTTCTTATTTTGATATTCATCCGTCCATCTGTTTATCTATCCGTCCACCTTTTTATTGCTATTATGTACCAAATACCATATTAGCTATTAGTACTGTGCCAGAAAATAAGAAACAAACTTTACCTTCAGGAAACACATCATCTAGTGGTGGTATCCAGGTCCAATTTAACAATATGCATGCAAATATGGTATCGAAGAAATGGAGCCAACTCTGTTGTCTTATATTTGTACTAACCATTAAACTTAATATTAAAGGGTCTTAAAGGGAAGTTCTGTTTTCTCTAAGCCACCTCTAAGTGCCCCTCCAGCTCTCTGATTTGAAACATATAATGTGGAGTAGGACAAAATTAAATTTCTGCCCTAAACAATAATGGATATGTTGCAAAAATGTAAATAATGAAAACAATGTTGAGGAATAAAATACTGTCTAGTTCAAGGGAGAAGCTTCCAGAAACTTCTTGAAGGAAGGAGCATCCTCTCTCCATACCATGTATTTCAGAAGAGCCAGCTGCAATTAGATTTAATGCATTTTTTTAAAAAAATGAATAAGTAACTAGATTGAAGAATTGTCACTTCTATACCAAAGCTTATATTTTCATTTAGGACTGCAATTGTAAGGGGAGAAGAAAAATGCATTTATTCACAAAAACAGCACAGGAAGTAGGAGTCAAAATTAAATATAATGAGGCTGGGGATGAGGTTAGTAGTAGAACATGTGCTTGGTATGCATGAGGCCATGAGTTCAATCTCTGGCAAATAAAATACTAATATACATAGATGAGGCAGCCTGGTAAACAAGGACATAGTGAACTGGAGATTAGAATAATTATTTTTACAGAGGTAAATATACTTCCATGCTCAATGAGCACTAATACTCTTTCTGGTTCTTTCTGATGGGCTGAGGTGATCTTTGAAAATGGTTCACTCTTCACCTGACCCAGAAAACAAAATCATGCATATCAAGAAATTCAAAGCTTTGAGTTCACTTTAGGACAATTGTTATGGGCTGGATCTTAAGCGTCCTCGAGAGGTTCCTGTGTTAGTAAGGCTGGCTCACTGCCTGGTGGTGTTGGGAGGTGATGGAGCCTAATGGAAGAAAGTGGGGCTATTAGGATGGTGCCCTTCAAGGGGACACTGGCATCCTGGTCCCCTCCTTTCTTTCTTTATTTCCTAGCCACCATGAGAGGAGCAGCCTCCTTTGCCATGTGCTCCCTGCCACCATGCTGTCCTGCTTCATCACACCCCAAGAATGATTGGTTCAACTGTGGACTGAAACCTCTGAAGCCATGAGCCAAAATAAATGTTTCCTCCTTTATGTTGATTTGTCTCAGTTATTTTCTCACAGCACGGAAAGCTGACCAACACAAAAACCATGAAGCTGCCTATTTCATCAAGGATGTGCATATGTGAAAAGTCACCAAGTATCTGAAAGGTATCACTTTAAAGAAGCAACATGAGGCATTCTATGATTACAATGGTGGAGCTGGTAAGCACATTCAGGCCACACTGGGGGCCTAGATTTAGGGTTGGTTGCTCACAAAGAACAATGAACATTTTTTGCATGTGATTAAAAATGCAAAGCATAATGGTGAACTTAAGGGTTTTGATGTAGACTCTCTGGTCTCTGGATCCAGCTGAGCAAGGCATCCAACATGCACTACTATATTCACGGAGCTGGTAAATTCACTCACACATGCGTTCACTCAGCAGACTGCAAAATGATCTTCATAAAAAAGGAATAAATTTTTTAAATCAAAAGAGGAGGCTGTACAGAATTAAAGATATCCTAGAAGAAACAAAAACATATAGGATGAAGATGAATTCAGCATAAAATAAATGCAAAAAAAGTAAAAATGATGATAACCTTTTTGACTATTTACCATGTAGCAAACACTGTGCTAGGTATTGGAAATACAAAAATTAATAAAACCATCCCTAACTAATCTCTAGGAGTTCAATAGTCAGGTAAATAAGAATGCAAATAAGAAATATAATGGTGTGGTTTGATATCCTAATAATGGATTTAGTTACATATTGTAAAATGTAAGTTCATGAAACCAGTGTTTGAATCCTAATTCTGCCTTTTACTTTACCTCAATTTCCTTGTCTGTATAATAGAAATGGTAATAATACTTAGCAACGTTGTTCTGATTTAAGAAGATTATTGATGTACAACATTACTTCCTTTTGGGGGGAGGGGCGTCTTTTTGAGACAGGGTCTTGCCGTGAAGTTTAGGGTGACCTTGAGCTCACTTTGTAGCCTGATCTCGACCTTGTAATAGTCCTCCTGTCTCAGCCTCCTGAGTGCTGGGATTACAAGCATGCACCACCATTCCCCGCAGGTATATATAACATTTCTAACATTGCTTAGTTGGATGAAGCAGCATATTCATTGTCATGTGACTATACACTGTCTCCCCAAGCAGCCACGTAGATTTCCTTATCTACTGATTCTGTGTCTGGCCGAGTAGTCTACTTCAGCCAATAGAATGAGGCAAAAATGATGCCGATAAGGAGCGAAGGTTTCGCCAACGCCAGGCATGTTTCTGCTTATTCTCCTGCGTCTCCACCACATCATGGGGGAAAACAAATGCTTATCATCAGCTTCTGGTCCCAAGGAAATGAGAAGCATACGAAACAGAGCTGCCCCAGGGAAGCTGCCTCAACCCTGCTCAGACTCAAGCCCAGCTCCCACGTATCCTGGAAGCTAGCTGGGCCACAGCTGGCTCCTGAACACACCCAGGAGAGATTCCCCCAAACAACCCAGCAGTGCTGAGCCTTGATCACCTGGCCCGACCAACCCGTCAGGGGTTGTGCTTTGCTAATAAAGTGTTCTATTTATTTTTTAAAGTCATTGAATTTGGGGGCATTTTATTATACAATAAAAACTAATGCATATGGTTCCAATGTTCTCAGTCTTAAAAACATAAAATACTTATTTATGAACTTAACCATTTTAAAAAATTTGTTTCACCAAACCAAAAGGCAAGGAGCTGGGCTTGGTGGTGCACGTCTGTGGTCCCAGCACTTTGAGGGCAGAAGCAGGAAGGATTGCTGTGAATTTTAGGCCAGCCAGGGCCACATAATGAGTTCAAGGTCAGCCTGGACCCTGTCTCAAAAAAACCAAAAGGTAAGCAATAATTTTCTCTTCAGTTACAGCTTGATGCAGAGGTCCAGCACGTCCTTTGGATATTTTCATGAATTTCTCTTCATATTTCTGGCCTTTGGACTCTTGGTGCAAAAAATGGTTGCAGAAATTCTGAACCTGTTATCTACAGAATTCACTTTGCATATTTCACAGAGAGAAGAGACAAGTTACTTATCCCAGCACTCCAAGCAGGAGTCTGGAGATTCACTCTGATCTCAGATCCTTGAATGCCCATGAGCCAGGGAATGTAGCAAAGGGGAAGAAATGTTCTGTTTGACTCATCCTAAACCATGGCTTCCCAACCTCAGGCCTGAAGGGTTGACATTGAACTCACTAAATTCTATAGATTTTCCCAATGCTGAGGATTGTTTGAAAGAGGAAAGGGGAAAATAATTACAGAAGAAACAACTCACAATCCACGCAGCAAACAGCACCATTCTTGTACTACACCGTTCTCGCACTGTATCTCAGATATGCAAAGCCTCGGACTGGCACCTCCGCCAAATGCCCTTTATTTACATCCATAAATGCTACTTATTTGAATTAACTGTACACATTCAGAGGTATGGTTTTCTTTTTTTAGGGTTAGAAAAAGTGTAAAGAGACAAGGAAACAAAAGAAGTTCTAATGCCACCATTTAGCCTGCTGTAAGGAGACGCAGCTTCTTTTCAAATCTCGGTGCCACCTGCTTTGCATCTGCCTGACTAACTGAGAGGCAGGTCCGGCAACAAGAGAAAATCCATTTTAAGTAGATCTGTGACAATACAGGCCAAGAAGGTCCTGCAATCCACCGAGGGTTTTAATCAAGAAGACTGACAGCACAGGGCACGCCAGAAGGGAGGAAAAGAAGAGTTTGTAAAAAGCATTCAAGAAACAGCCGGAGCTGGAAGGTTCTGGCGAGGAACTGAGGAGCGAGGCAGAGGCCCAGCCCTCCACTCCTCCCCTGGTCCCCCGTGGACGGCAGAGGAAAGGGCTGCTCAGCCAGGGAAGGTTTTTTGTATGGTGCTTTTAGATTCCAGCTTTCCAAATTGGGGGTGAATTCTAAAACGCATTGTCTCATTTCAAAAGTTGGGTCTGAAACCATGGCGAGCCTTTGCTTCCTGGCACCTCACGCTCAGCCTGCAAACTGCAGCTTCTTGAGTGTGCCTGCTTCATAAAAGGCGGAGGGACTTAATTAAATTTCGCATGCCTCTTCTGAGTGGATTGCTGGGCTAGACCAGGATTAATTAGTTTCGTGTTGTTAATTCAATTCCAAGGTTGCTGGTAAACTAAGACCATCAAACACCATTAGGAGAAACAAAAACTTCTTAATTATGACAGTGTCCTTGGAGCTGAGGAACAGTTCCACCGGCAGCCTCGAGTCCTATCCTGGTTTTCACGTACTTGCATTGGCGATACTGCTGGGGACCAGAGCCACCAAAGGGACTAGATCACTTTTGACCCAATTTTTAACTTTTCAAATATGCTATCATCTATTTTTAAATGCACTCTTTGTTTCAATGGCTTTTTCTGTCCTGTTGGAATATGAAATCTTATTTTTGAAAAGCTGACACCCAGGAGAATTACTCCAGCCCGTCTACAGGCACCCACGGACAATGCACAAGGTGAGGGTTTGCTTTTTGAGCATCTTCCCACCTCTGGCCCTTTACTGTTCCGCACATCGCAGTGCCACACCCCTGCATAGGTCAAAAGTCTCCTGGATCGCCAAAATATTTTATGTTCTGTGAAGAACACTGAAAATAAGATTGCCTAGTGTGGTACCGCAAATGCTCTCCCCCTCACCCCCAGCCAAATCCCACATTAAAATGAAAATTGTGAGTTCACATGCAAGTGTGTGCACTCTTTCTGGCTTACCATATGGTTTGGATATATATTCATAATCCAGCCAGATTTTTCTTTTAAGTACTGGGGATTGAACCCCAGGCCTTCACACTAACTTATGTCCATAGCTTTTTTTTAAAATTGACTTGTCTTGCTTTGTTTTGTTTTGTTTTGAAACAACATCTTGCTAAGTCACTGAGTTGTCCAGGCTGGGCTGAAACTTGCAATCCTCCTGCCTCAGCATCCCAAAGCGATTATCAGCATCTCACCTGCCACCACACCCAGTTTAGCTAGATCTTTGCGAGTTTGCCATTTCAGGTCCTTTTAATATCTTTCCCCAATTAAAGAGATTTTTCTGCACCTGGAACACTCCTGTCAGACTGTGTATACACACACAGCGACACAGATGCACACACTTCTACCAATCCCCTCTCAGGCTTTGGCTTTCAGCACATGCCCTCCCTCTCCTAGGACATCTTCCTTGAGCCCAGGGCTAGGCTGGACATCACTCAGTGGGATAACCCAACACCACAGGTAGCAGGAAGGTAGCAGTTGTATTAGCACAGTAGCTTTGAAATGACCAGCAACTCTTGATACAGGTAAGTTTCTCTCTCTAACAGGAGTGAATCTTCCTCATGGTTTTATCATCTAACAGTGTGGTCCTCAGCACACAGAAGTGTTTCCATCAGTATCTTTTTACTCACTTAACAAAGGCTAAAATAAGCACACAGTTAGCCATGGAATCGCTGCCTTTATGTCTTGTTTCATCCTAGCCTTCCATTAAAGGGCCCCTGGACCTCCCACTATCCAGCAGCCTGGCATCTCTGTGGCCAGATTAACCCCAGCAGCCTAGTGGCAGAGTTTCAGTTAATCTCCAATGCTATCCCCCTTTTTCTTTGCAGTAGAATATCAAATTTTAACTGAGACTACTGATGTGCAATGGGGTGAAGTTAATCTGGCAACCGAATATATGTGAGCATTAAAATATAAAAATAAATGCTATATGAGACTTCTGGAAAGGCTTCTTTAAAAATTGAAACTTCTTCAAATTCTCCTCTTTCATTCTACCTAAAATATAGATGTGATGGCTGGTTCTCTAACAGCCATCTTGGAGTACGAAGCAAAAAGTTAAAATTGAGAGAAACCTGTGCCCCTGAGTTTGGAGTCTCTATATTATCCACATCATACCACAATGTATGGCCAAATTCCCTTCATATGAAACAAATCTTAGTGCAGTTATTGCAGGCATTTTTCATATAACAGCTGGACCTAATTATAAATGTCATGGCTAGTATAACCAGTGACTTTCTGTGTTTACACAAAGCTCTTTCAGGTCACACCTGGTCTGTGCCCCAGGTAAGTTGTGCACGAGGATAAAAATCAATGCCTTCTCTGGTTACAAATGCTTTCCACACATAATTTTCCCTTAGGAAGTAGATTCACCTTTCCACAAATCTGCCTATTTCAATTAATCACTATACTTTGCAAGACTTCTGGACTTTGATTTCACTCTGAAAAATGTTCTTTATTTGAATATGTACCCTAAGAAATAAAAGGAATAAAAATAGAAAAAGAAGAAGTTAAATTATCATTATTTGTAGACAACATGATACTTTACATAGAAAACCCAAAAAACTGCATTAAAAGACTACTAGAGGTAATAAACAAATTCAGCAGTGTGGCTGGATATAAAGTCAACACTCAAAAATCAATAGCATTCCTCTACACAAACAAAAAACTCACTGAGAGAGAAATTATGGAAATAGCACCTTTCATAATAGCATCTAGAACAAATCAGATACTTAGGAATCAATCTAACCAAGAATGTAAAAGATCCATATGTTGAAAATTATACTACTCTAAAAAAGGAGATTGAAGAGGATATTAGAAAATGGAAGGATATTTCTTGCCCTTGGTTAGGAAGAACCAACACTGTCAAAATGGCCATACTTCCAAAACTGTTATACAGATTTAATGCAATCCCAATCAAAATAACATCAACATACCTTACAGATCAAGAAAAAATATTCCTAAAATTCATCTGGAAACAGAAGAAACCTAGAATAGCAAAGGCAATTCTGGGCCACAAAGGCAAGACAGGAAGCATCTCAGTTCCTGACTTGAAACTATATTACAAAGCCACAGTAATAAAATCAGTATGGTACTGGCAAAGAAACAGAACCGAGGATCAATGGAACAGATTAGAAGAGGCAAACACTACTACAAAGACACTCAACCACCTTATATTTGATAAGGGGCTAAACATGTTCACTGGAAAAAAGATAGCTTCTTTAATAAATGATGTTGGAAAAATTGGCTCTCCACATGCCAAAGATTGAAACTAGATCCATGACTATCACAGTGCATAAAACTAAAGTCTAAACAGATCAAAGACCTAAATATTGAAATAGAAACACTAAATCTACTGAAAGACAAGGTAGGCAGAAGTCTTGGAGACATAGGGGTAGGCAGAGAATTCATGAGCAAAATGCAAACTGCATGGGAAACATTTCAAAGAATCAATGAGTGGGATCTCATATTATTGGAAAGTTTCTGCACTTCACAACAAATCACCAAAAGAGTGAAAAGAAAACCCACAGAATGGGAAAGAATTTTAGCCAGCAGCCCCTCAGACAAAGGACTTATATCCAGAACATATAAAGAATTGAAAAACATCAAGCCCCCCAAGTTCAAAGACCCTCTCCAAAAATGGGCATCTGAGACGAAAACACAGTTCTCAGATGAAGATAAACAAATGGCAAATAAATACATGAAGAAATGTTCACTGGTCATTTGAGAAATGCAAATTAAAACAGTATTGAGATTTCATCTCACCTTGGAAAGAATGGCTGCCATTGTTATCAAGAAAACATCAGTGTTATCAAGAAAACATCAGATAACAAATGTTAATGAGGATGTGGGGGAAAAGGAACACTTCTCCACTGTTGGTGGGAGTGCAGTCTGGTGCAGCCACTATAGAAATCACTATAGAGATTTCTCAAAAAACTAGGATTGGAAGTTCCATTTAATCCAGCTATTCCCCTCCTGGCTATCTTCCCAGAAGAGTTGAAAAGATCATGTCACAGTGATATATGTGCAGCCATGTTTATAGCAGCATGGTTTGTGATAGCTAAATCTTGGAAACAACCAAAATGCCCATCAACTGCAGAGTGGATGAAAAAAAGTGGTATTTTTATACAATGGAATACTGCTCAGCTATAAAAAAGGATGATCTTGAGGCCTTTATTGGTAAATGCAGGCAACTTGAGCATATCTTCATTATGAAATAAACAAGACTCACATGAGTAAATATCACATTGTCTCTCTAGTGTAAAAAATAATAAGAATGGACAGAATAATGATATCCAAAAAGTATAATAGATATAAAAGTATAATAGATATAATAGATATTGTAAAAGTTAAAGGGAAGGAAATTGCTCGAAAGGATATAATGGTAAGTATAGTTGTGTAAATACATGACCATATTACTGAGCTTTTGTTAAATAATTGAACAGAAGAGTTTGTACTGTTAATGTTTGAGTATCTAACCACATTTTATGCTTAGATTCTGTAACTCTAACAACTATTGTTAGGTTGACAAGATGTAATGTATCAACTAGTGATTTTATGATGTTAATTTTTTTGAACTCTGTATCCTACTTTTCTTCTTCTTTTTTCTAATCTGTCCATTTTAAAATTTTCTTTTGTTTCTTTCTTAAAATAAAAAAATGCCCATCAACTGCAGAGTGGATGAAAAAAATGTGGTATTTTTATACAATGGAATACTATTCAGCTATAAAAAAGGATGATCTTGAGGCCTTTATAGGTAAACGGAGGAAACTTGAAAATATCCTCATTAGTGAAATGAACAAGACTCACATGAGTAAATATCACATTGTCTCTCTAGTGTAAAAAATAATAAAAACTGACAGAATAAAAGGTCAAAAAGGTATAATAGATATTGTGAAAGCAAAAGGGAAGGAAAGTGTTCTAAAGAGTATAATGTAAGATAGATGACCATATTACTGAACTTCTGCTGGAACACTGAACAGAAGGATTTGCACTGTCAATGTTTGAGTGTCTAGCCACTGTATATGCTTTGATTTTGTGACTTTGGCAACTATTCTTTAGGATGACAATGTATCAACTAGCGATTCTATGATGATAATTTTTTTTAATTTGGCATTGTTCTACCCTTGTTTTCTGTTTTTCTATTTTGTTTAACTCTCTTTTCTTTCTTTAAAAAAAGAGAACAATATGCAATATAACAACCATTGTTAATTTTCTTTCATTCTATGTTGAAAACTTATACTGTTGTTTTGCGTTTACCATTGTTGTTTATGCCTTTTGCTTTTAGTTCTTCTTTTATGACTTTTCTCTTTTTTAAATAAAATTTTAAAAAATTAATAAATATATATATACCCTAGACTTCAAGTGCCTTGAGGGCAAGAATTAAGCTCTTATTGCATTTGTTATCTGTTTGCATGAATTCCTGTCAGTATCTATTCAATCAGATTTAGCAGATGAATAAAAACTTGTCTTATGTTTGACATATAGTTTATTGTTGGAATTAAGTATATTCTGCATAGGAAGCATGGAGTTGGAATATGTTTATTCATTTTTTAAATTTAGTAACATAGAAAATTTGAAAATAAGGTTAATACCTCATAACCAGAGAGTAAAATAGCTCTCTCCTTCCTCTCTGTTGCCCTCTTATTCTGTTATACTTCCCTTTGTAGAGCTTTCACTGTCCAGCATATCATTTATGTATGATTATCTGTTTGTCACTAGCCTTTTTCCTCTTGAATATAAGCTCTACAACAGCTCGAACATGGTGAGTGCTTGATAAATATTTGTGGAATGGACACACTTCTCTTTGAGCATGAAGGCATGGTCGGACCATTAGTGTCTATCCATTAAAAATAACAAAAAATATTCACATGCGCAAGATCAAAGACATCAGGTGAACAACTGCCTTGCTGGTGAGTCTTGTCGACTTTGCTTTTGTCTCGGGCTACATAAGACACTGACTGGTCTACCTTAGAATTTTCAAGTTTATTTTTTAGCAGAACAGCCCACTGTTTTGAAATCAAACGACCATGCCCACTGTTGTAGGATTTTGTCTACACTACACAAAGGTGCAGTGGCCTTTGTGGAACAGTAGATGAGGCAAAAAGCTCCTCCCTTTGCTAAAGCTCTATGAGGAGCTCCCTCCTGGGGCTCCTACCTTACTATTCCCGATGGACCCTAAGGCATTTGGGGGGAAAGAGGACTTTATGAAAAGTACTTTGAAAAACACATTATTCCATGTCTCTGGAATGACTTCAGGCTCCAAGCATCATTAGTCAGGTGGGACTTTCTGTCTAAAACACTGAGCTCTAAGGGTAGGGATGTGGGGGAGTGTGATAGACACTGATACGGCACTGATTTCTTTGAGAATCAAGGCAGGGAATCTGACAGTAAGCTTTCGTAAGCATTTAGATTATAATGGAACCAGGGGCAATCAGCAGCCTGGATTTTGAAATTGAATCAAGCTGAGAAAACCTAATTGCCTTTTTTTTTTCTTTTCTTCTTTTCAAGGGAGTGGGGCTTGCATCATTAATAAAAGAGAGAGAAAATGAAGATGGAACACAACATCTGATTTTGGTAAAGTACTTAATACAGTATCTAATAAAGTCCTACTTGCAAAATGAATTCAAATTAGATTGGATTTGGACTCCAGCATTCTGTAGCGGCTGAATACTGAGGCTGGCGACATGGAAACTTAGGAGAGATGTGACGAGTCACATTGCAAAGGTATCTGGGAGCCCTGCCCCAGGGATCAGGGAAGCTCCAGTGTCAGTTAACAGCTTCATTAATGATCTACACGACAAGACAAAAGAGCATTGTAATGAATGCTTTTGAAGAAACTGTGGGGAGATGCTGTGAATTACACTCTCAACTGAGAGGTCTGAGATGAGAAAATAAATATGTAGCAACCACTGGAAAGAAACATCTCAAAACCTCTTATTCTAGGGAAAACGGTTGGTAAGATTTTGAGGAAATGAATTTCTTAAGTCCTATAAAACAGTATTTTTGAAGATTTGAGCAAAGCATTTAACTCAGCCATGAAACTAACCTACATTCCCACAATTTTTTCCCCCAGTGAAGCAAATATATAAATAAATAAGTAACTACAGAACATTACAAAGCAGGGGCTAGATAAAAGCCAGAACTGTTGTACAAACCAACATAAGGAACAATACGAAAGGGTTTAATTTTTTTTAAGGCATGGGATGATAACATCAGCAGACAGAAGCAATAGCCACAAACCTCCTATCTCAAAGAGCATCAATGGCCTCTTGATAGCTTTCAGATTGAGAAAGAAAGAAAAAGAAAGAAAACACAGGATGGAAGAACTCACATGATCTCAAATTCATTACTCGCAAGACTGCACCCCGCCCATCAGTTCCAATTGTATAAAGACAGAACACCAACACATACTCCAGGTTAAAGTTATTGGCTTAGCCTTTCCCCCACCTTGACTGTTTCTATGTGAAAGTATGAAACACAGAAGCCTTGGACTTGGGAAGCACACCTTCTGATAGAGAGACCAAAACACGTAACACTGAAAGAATCAGGTGCTCAAATCTCTGTGTGAGCTGAGCGAGTGCCTCAGGGAAAACAGAATTCTTCATGGAGGAAGAAGCACTCGAATTGTGACTTGAAGACACATAAAGCATTTACCAGAAGTTGATCAGACAAGGGAATGAAGAGGAGAGGGAGCCAGAGGTCTGGCCAAATGGTAGAAGTTACTAAATCATAACTGAACACAGAAGCTATTCAAAGTTTTGTCTTCTTCGTGCTGCGAAATCGTTGGAGAATTTTGAGTTGGAGGATAACTTTATTACAAGCCTCCCACAGTCCGCTCTCAGCACAGCTGCCAGTGTCATCTCATTAAAAGGTAACGCAGATCACGACAGCTGCTCAGGGCCTCCAAAGGCTTCGCATCTGGGAGAAACAGAAGTCCAAGTCCTTGCTGCTCCGGCTCTCAGCAGCGCTCTTACCTGCTCAGTCACTGTTCTGCCCTCTCACTGGTCCCTTCCACTCCCACCGCTGGGAAGCACTGTTGCTGGAGGAACATCCTTAACCGCCTTATCTAAAATCTCATCTCCCTCCCCCAGATTTCTTAGCCAGCTTTCTCACTTGGTTTATTTTATTGGTTCATCACTCCTAACAGACAATATGACTGACTTGTCATCTTTCGCTGGAAGATCTGAGAGCAAAAATCACTTAATGACAGTAACTTTGAATCTCTCTTTTTTTCTCTCTCTCTCTCTAAGCTTGGGAATTTTTTTTGGTCTGTTTTTTCACTTCTATAAGCCCTATGCCCAGAGCAATTCATTATACATAGTAGATCCTCGAGAAATATTGATTGAATACATGGATGGACCAACGAAAGACAGGTGAAAGGGATGACTGCAAAACTTGTCCGGAGGCCACCGCCTTAAAGAAGGGCAGCAGCAGAGGAGGGAGAGAAGAGGAGACCGTGCTGTGACAGCTGCTGCCCCTTTGTTACCTGCCACCGAATCTGCTTCCTTTTGCTCTGCATGCTGCGTCCTAAAAACAAGCCACACCTAAATGATTAACGTGTGAACTGCTACATAGTATTTCTTCAGATTTGTCAAACCCAAGGTATCTGGAGACCCTGGGGTAATGTCAGAAAGTGTAATACCCATCCTTATTTTTGTCCTGTACATCAATTGTGTTAATACACGAAACATGTAAGTTGCTATGAAGTCTGACCTTCTGGGATATTTGACTAAAGAATTACAGGAACTAGACCCAAGAGGCCAAGGCCAGTTTTGGTATTCTGGCCGGGGGGTGTGGGCAAGGAGAAAGAACTCCTCGGATGATGAAGACCACTCTCAGCACACAGTCTTCTGTTTACGACCTCACTCTGCTTCTTCTCCCCCTGATATAAAAGCCCTTTTGTGTACCTGAGCCCCCCAGATGAAATCCCAAATGAAGCCATCCTGGCTTTCTGCAGTCAACTCTGACTTGCAGAAAGAAACAAAGCCCCTTACCTCAGATACCAATAGCAACACCAGGTTGTCACCACCCCTAACTCTGCCCAGCTGGCTATAAATAATTGATTCCCATCATCCTCCCTGATGTCTGATAGTTTGGCATAATGGCTCGCGAAGCTGAGAAAACATTTGCCTGTGTTTACCAGTTTATTAAAAAGATTATTGTAAAGGGTACATATGAACAATGAAACATACAGATGAACAGAGAATGAGGAAGCCTGTAAAGCAACACATGCACAAGTGGTGTGGAATCTCCTTTGGACACAACATTCTCCTAGCACTGCAATGTGCTGGTCCATCTGGAAGCTCTCTTAAGTCCTATTACTGGGGGTCCTCAGTGAGGTTCTATTCCATAGATATAATTGATCTCACCAACCATTGGATACTGGGAGCCTGGGTTGAAATTTCTGACCTGCTAATTTATGTTGAGTCCCCTGATAATCAGCTTCCACCCTCCAAGAAAAGCATACACTTAAGTATGACAGGCAAGAGCTTATTTTAGATATCCAGAGATGTTTCTTTCACCCTATAACACAGGAAATGGCAAGTTGCTCAAGAGTCTGTGCCATGAATTGGAGGTGGAAACTAAATATGTATTTCTTGTTATCACAACTGAATGAGAAGCCCAAGTGATGAAGCTTAGTGAAAACAAAAAGCAAAGCAAGTGAGTATCAGAAAGACAGCTCTGTGGCCTACCTTCATTCATTCATTCACTCAACAAGCTTTGATGATGCAGGAGGAGGATCTGAGGTACACGGGCACTCAAAAGAGAAGCATAGAGGACTGATACTCACTTCCCACCATGGGAACTGACAGTCTTGTCAAGGGACACTGGACCATAAATGTACTGGTTTCCCTGATTCTAACATGCACTAAGGTAGAGGAAATTTCATCTTTATAGTTTAAACTTATAGAGCTGTTCCTGAGAATATGATTCAATCCTGTGAGAGAACAAATAAGTGCTAAAAGCACCCTCTGAGTTGAAGCGGGTTAGAATACAGTTGCTCAAAATGTCTTTTTGGTTTAAGGATTATTTTGAGAAATTGTGGCAAGAATAAAAGCTCTAAAAGTGGAATTTATTTCCTTGTAAGAGACATTTATTTAAAAAAATCTCTATTTCTAAGGATATCTCCCTTTAGGAAGAAAAGCATCCCTGGCTCACTTGAAATTCTTACCAATGCAGAAGGTATAAAATAAATTTGTATAACAAACTTTCTTCTTGTATTATGGGTTCTTCCTGGCTTATTCCCCATAACTGGGCCTATCTCTCACACCCTTCTTTCCTTGCTTTGGGGAAGAGGGTAGGCAGTGGTGTTTAATCCTGAAATCCTGAAAATGAAACTCTTTGAGAGCTACTTTTTCAGATTTCGCTCTGAGACATCCAAGCATCTCCCATGATACAGAAGGTAAACATGTTAGTAAACTTCTGTTTGGTAAGAAGTTTATTTTTTAACAGACTTGATATACATAATCATTTATATGCATTCATAATGCATTCACTGGATTAAGGCGTTTCACCATGATGGCTCATGAAAAACCATACAACTTTTGAACAATGTTCTTCACGGCAGGTCAATATTTCTGTCCAAAGACATCAAAATGTGCTGTAAGAAGCATTACCTTGACATTGTTTCTAGGGAAAGACACACACACACACACACACACACACACACACACACACCAATTTACCTGCCGCAATAGTTTCTAGTCCAGCGCTATTATGTGGAATGACTTTATCTCATGTGATGTGTTTGGGTAGAGCCCATTCTTTGCATTCATTTACCAAACCACAGGGATGACCAGGCAGCATCTTCCATGGTTTTCACTGTGTAGTACACTACAGCTATAATTTTATTTTGCCCACTGTTTGAAAGCAAAAGGACAGTCCCCAAAGGTCACCTGGTGGAAGCAGAGCTCTCCTCTAACTTCTAAAGACTTACACCCTGTCACCTCCTCCCCTCTCCTCTCTTGGTTGATGAGTAACCTTCACCACACTAAAACTACATTACCTCCCTGTTTATATAAAGAGTATTTATTTCAAATTAGAGAAACTTGTTTATATTGATCAACTGATAATATTTTTCTACCTGTGAATATTGTTTGGGGTATATTGGGTGGGATGGAATGCATCACAATTTTTTCCAATTAAAATTAACAAAAATTGTTTTTATTTAATGGCTTTTCACTTAGTGAGAGTGTTTTCAGAAACAAATTAAAATTGCTCAATGAGAAATGAGGCTTCCTGGTTTATCTTTCCAGTGTTTCCCTTTGTAAATATAAGCAAATGAACGTTTCTAACAAAATGATTTGTAACAGCCTGGTCCTTCCCTGTTTTTCTTTTGTTTTGAATGACAGTTACACTTCCCTCCTCCTGGTGTGCCTCTGTTCTGTAGGTACTGTTCAGCTTCACCTGCTTTCTCATCTGCCCCAGGGCTTCCTGTCTCTGAAAAGTTCTTCCTCCCACTGGGTGCTTTGGAGCAGCCAGGCAGCAATAACAGGGCTAAGCAAGCCTTTCTGGATTGTCAGCAGAACCATTTCCCCCAAAAAGTCCTGCCTCAAGCTAAGCTGAGTGACAGGAGAGCCATACCAAACAGGAGGCCAGACTGTCTGGAATGCTTGAACATTTAGTGAAGACAGCTGGAGTCCAGTTGAAGGAAGGGATGTGGCACAGAGGAAGAGGAGCAGAAGGAGAGAGGGGGAGAAAGGAGTGAGAAGCATTTTGGAGGGACCCGTGTAGATACACACACACACACACACACAGGCACACGATGCACAAGAAATTAATTAATGCATGATGCTCACAAATTTTCGTGAGGACAGATATCCAATGTCAGGTTCACACTGCAGCCCATGAGAAAGTTATGAAATTAAATTTTGTTCTGCTTTATTTCTAGGATGGATTTTCAGAGATTTTTTTTTCTCCCCAACTCTGAAGCCTCAGGCAAATCACTGTAGTAGTAAACTCATTTTTAAAAAAAGACTGGTTTTCTCCCTCAAAATGCAAAACAGCACCACAGATTAAATATATGATATGAAGGCTTTCTTTTATAAGGAAAATGTTTATCCAAACAGGTCTGAGAGAAGAGATAGGATCCCCTCTCACACTTAATAATGAAAAAGTGATTTATGTGGGTTTTTAGACTTAGAAATGGGAGTCAAACAATAATAAAACATAACAGGTGATGCTAAAGGACAGATTTTTCTTACAATTTATCTTTCCTGAAAATTATTGTTAAAAGCAAGGAAACAAAAAGTTCTGCATTATTAGTTATATATAAATATACATTATTGCTTATTAATGTTATCTAAATCTGACTAAAATGTAATAGAAGAACCTCTAAGTAATACAGATATTTCACAATAACAGAAATCACTTAGCACAGCTAATGAGAATGTGCTCCTCAGCATTCCCACTGCGAACACAAGCTGTCTGACATCCACAGCTTCCGGGAGAAAAGGTTTCCTTTGGCTCTAGGGTTCAGGGGGGTCAGTCTATGGTTGACGGATTCAGGCAAGAGCTGCATGGTAGAAGAGCATGGCAGAGCAAAGCTACTCAGTTCATGGCAGCAGGGAAGGAGAGTACAGAGGAAGAGAGTCAGAGAGGAAAAGGCCAGGAATCACACGGAGACCCCATGTTCACACTGCCATGACCCACTCAGCACATACCCAACACTGTGCTTTACTAATCTGCTACATGGCTCCCAAGTCAATCAAAACCTGCCAATTCATCTTAACTGTGACAGAATGTCCCCATATTTTACAAATTTGTATTATGAAAAATTTCAAATATTTTGAGTTGAAAGAATTAGAAGTTATGAATATGAATTTACCCATGACCTTGATTCATAACTAGTATCCTTCCACACTTGCTTTATCTAGACATATGTGTGTGAATGAGTTCGTGTGTATGTATAGTTTCTTTCTAGCCAAAAAATTTCAAAGTCAGGTGCAGATGATGTAACAACTTTGCCATTAAATATTTCAACACACAGCTCCTAAAAACAAAGACATTCTTTTACAATTGTACATTACACAGTCACATATAAGGAAATTCACAATAATTCAAGTGCATATCTAATTTGTTTAGCAGACTCAAAATGTTTTTTAAAGCTTTTTTTTTTTAAAGCAGCAAAGATAAAAGCAACATTCTCACATTGCATCTGTCTGTCCTTTTGTCTCTTACTTGTGGAACACTTCACCCATCTTTATATTTTTCACATAACATTGACCTTTTGAAGAGATCTATTCTTTGGTAGAATGTTTCACATTGAAGTCTGATTTATTGTTTCTCTCCAGTATTAACTTGTTCTTTATTCCCTTGATTTACTATAAAATGGAAGTTATTTCCAAATGCTGAATTAGGATCTGATTCAGTTTTGAGCAAGAATTATAGGGAGTGCAGATCTACAAATAAATCATAAAGACACATAGTGATAGTTGTCCTAATAAAGAGTGATTGAAATATGTAGTGAATAGAAATTTTATTATGGTAAAAAAACAAAACTCATTGCCTTTAATCCTGCTCAAAATATTCTCCTTCATTTCAAGCCCACTTATACTACAGTTCTTGTTCTTGCCACTTTTTGAAGCAGTTCTGGAAGCTGTCTTTC
Organism: Hydrochoerus hydrochaeris; assembly: GCA_004027455.1. Taxonomy (NCBI): domain Eukaryota; kingdom Metazoa; phylum Chordata; class Mammalia; order Rodentia; family Hydrochaeridae; genus Hydrochoerus; species Hydrochoerus hydrochaeris. The sequence continues at coordinate 47,564 of PVLA01002658.1, forward strand.
ATGAATATCTCTACAAAGTGTGATTAAAAATATACCACAGCCAGGTGTCATCCAGTGCAAAACCAGGTTCCCCAAACCTTTTGGTGCAGTCTCATCCATGTTATTCACAGGCCTGGCATCATGCTACTTCTGGCTCTTCCTCACAGTCAGTATGTAAACATTTTGAATCAATTCAGGATATTGAAGCAGCCAGGACAGGGCAACTAAAGACAGAACACAAAAGAAATTTCCAGAACTGTTTCAGAAAGTGGCAAAAACAATGGGACAAATGTGTCTGAAGCAAGAGGGAATGTGTTGAGAGAAATTAATGGCAAGATGCCTTTTACCACAATATTTTTTTATTTAAACACCCAACTATATTTTTCAGTCACATCTCATATATTAATGATACCATGCTCTGTTCCTCCCCCAGCCCCATCTTCTGATTATAAAGATATGTCCTCCATTTGCAATTAGCAATTAACCTGTGGCTGACCCTTTCACTCTATTTGAATTTCCTATGCCCCAACAACCTCTCACTGAATGGTTTTCAAATCCATTTGTGATTCTTGTCTAAATCAGCAGCTTCATTAGAGTTTGCAGAAAAAGTTTCTTATCTAATCCCCTCATTTTTGAACATTTAGTTACAGAATTTGGGGAGGGAAGTAAAGAAGAATTTTTCCTCTACATGGGTTAAAACCATAGTTCCTCTTCAGACCTTAAGCTGAATCCTTTATTTTTGGTGTTTTGCTTTCATCTTAATTACCATATTTCAGAGTAATTAACATAATGATCACCTCCAATACTGTCAAATGACTCTGTCTGAATAGATTCATAGCTTTTATTTATTCAGTGTTTTAAAACCAATGATAACTATTATTCTTTTGATGCACAAGTTGCCACACACTTGGGCCATCAGAAGTTCCCGAGATGCCTCTTGAGTCCTTTCGGCCTGAAACACTAGGCTGTGAATGATTTTTTGTCTTTAAGCATCAGATGTCCCCTTTACATATTGTCCACTGCCACAAATTCGGAATTATCCATTTTTCTAGTGAGCTATGGTTTCTTTGAATGGGGATGATATTTAGAAAAATAGTGCATGGCTGGTTAGCTCAGTGGATTGGTGCTGAATAAAAACAAGGTCAAGTGATAAAACCAAGGTCATGTGATCAAGATCATAGGTTCATCTCCCACATGGGCCATCACATACTGGTGCCCTGGACTCCTCCTATTTGGAACATTGAGGCAGAAGGGTTGTGAATTAGAGGCCATCATGACCTAGATAGAGAGTTGCTATCTCAAAAGGGAGGAAGGAAGGAATGAAAGAAGGAAGGAAGGAAAAGGAGAAAAGGGAAAAAGGACAGAGAAAAAGAAAGAACAAAATCCAGAATTTAATGTGTTCATTGCTACTAGGATGTTATTGCTGCTAAATCTTTTAGTGGTTCAGAAATCAGAAACATCATACTGATATTTTTTTAAATTAAGTTACAGTTTTTTATGTCTTTAATTTTGCATTTATATTACAACATCTTGACTTTCAGTAGCATTAACATTTTTATTTGCTTTATATAACAGTATACATAAAAGTTTCAAAATTCTAGCACCAATGCTACTACTAACAACACAATCTCAGAGTGAAGTAGATATCTTTATCACTGCCTTTAATTATACATCCCCCCAATGGTCAGCACTGTGCTCAAGGCACTTCAGACAAGACCTTTTTATATTATTAGGTTATCATTTTGATTTGGAATCAAATTTATTGGGGCTGACGGTAGAGCTCAGTGGCAGAACACACACTTACCATGCACAAGTCTGGATTCAATGCATATTACCAATAGTTTTTGGATTTTTTTCCCACTGGTTTTCACTTGGGAGCTTGTATTTCTTAAGTCCTTTGACTTCACATTGTTTTAAGACTAAGCATTCATTTATATGGTCAAAAAATTAAGATTATACAAAAGTTACATTCAAAAAAGTCAAATTTTCATCTTTTCAGTCCAAAAAAGTAGCCATTTTGCATAAAACTGACTTATACTTCTAATGTTCCTTTCCACATAAATAAGTAAATATCCATTTACATTACCTTCTTCTGTCTATGTGCTCAGATCTGCACTGTTATCTTTCACTCATCGTACATTAATATTTTGGAGACCGCTGCAGATAAGAATCTGCATTGCTTTCTCATTCTTTTTCACAGCTACCAAATATTCCACTGTATGATTATAGTATAGTTTACTCAGCCATTTCTGAGATGTCAGTTCAAACATAGAAAACTCTCACCTGATACTAAAATATGAAATACACACCTGTATATCATTTTGCCTTCTGTTATATAATATTGCCTATGCAATTATGTATATTTTTATAAACAAATAAATACTAGCTTTTTAATTAGACTCTAAGTTCCTTAAACACCAGGACTATTAAATCTCCTAGAATAATGCAAGATCTGATGTCTTTGTCTTCACATATGTGATGAACAGTAAATCTCACTCCCATTGCATGAAGATAAGAAGGCCCATAGTCTTGGAATGCACTAATCACATATGTCCATCCATAACAAGTGAGAATTAATTTGATTTAATCTGAATGACGACTATAGTTTATCAATGGCTTCTTTCCTAGGAAGGAAATGGTCTGGGCGTAGCTTTAATGGATATGGTTTCTGCAAAGCAGTTCCAGTGGAGCAATCAAGGAATTATGGTTGCATTCTCGAAGTAAAACTTTTAAAATCAACAGAAGAAACAGACAAAGTTGCTTGGAAGCACAGTATTCTCCACCACAGAAGAAGACCAGTGGGTCAGGAGAAGGGTTAGTAATCCACAGCAACACAAAGAAAGGAAGCAGGTAATGGAGATGCCCTTCGCCCACAAGGAAACAGATCAGACCCAAGGATCCATCTCATCCGGACAGGGCAGCAGATACCCACTGTGGAGGAGGTAAATGCACAGAAAACACAGCTCAAAATTTGGCCAGGTTTTGAATTTGTTTAGTGCACAATACTATTCATCATTCAGAGTTCAGGCATTTGTCTGTCTCTATCGCATAACCCTATCACTTCACGCAGCTCTTTATGAGGTGAACTCAAGACACCTTCATATGTAGACAAAGAGCAATGCCACTCCTTGGAGAAGTAGCAAGGGCCTCAGACCCTGGCTCGAATAGTCTCAGCTTGGGTCCTGGTTATGTCAGGAGTGGGTGCTGTGGTTCTGAACAAGTCACTTCGTTTTTGCGATCTTTTTCTCTGGTGGCAAAAGGGAAGCGACAAATACTTCCTTGTGAGAATAAAAGTCAAAGTAGATTACTAAATATAAAACGCCAAAGAGAAGCTGTTACTGATGACACGCTGCCTAACCCCCTCTGCCGGCCACTTGCATGGCTCAGTGCCAGAGACACTGTCCGCCTCCGAGCCTTCTCCCAAGTAAACCAAGTGGGACACTCCGTGTGCTCAACCACGGGGCCCGCCCGTGGATCACCTTCCTGTCCTGGTTGATGGCAGTTGTGCATTGCTAGTGGCCTCCAAGCATCAGAGCTGCTCTAGCGCTGCAATTATTTGCATTAATCAAAGGCTTCCAGCAAATCTCCCACATGTGGCTGAACAGTAAAAGTGTGTATTCACGCTGTGCTCCAATGAGAGATTTCACAGGAAAAAGGACACTTTCAGCGCGTGTTGCTGCTATGGTATTCAGCTCTACCAACCTCTCACTCACACAAGTCCGATTTTGCTGGAGGGTATTATCTGCATACACGCTTACTTAACTAAGGAGAATATGGTGGTATAAGTGGACAGATACACTCCCTAAATAATCCATATTTGAGTGGATTGGATTACTCTGATGTTTGATTCTAATTCAAGGGGGCTCTCTAAGTGTGGAAATGGGAGCTAAACCAAGATGATACCTGTTTTCACAGCAGCAGGAGGGATTTTAAATAAATCATTTTAGCCTTTCATTTGAGGTGATTCCAGGGAAGGGTAACGGCTCCAGGGAAATGAAGTCACTTTTATCCAGAAAGTATAGATTGTGTCCTTTCCCAAGGCGACATGGGCTCCCAAATGGACCATCCCAGAAAATACTGCCCTGTGGTTATGTGAATCTTTTCTCTCACCATCAGCAGAAAGAAGACATGGAAATTCACCTCACCAAAACAGCACAGACTTAGGAATCTCAACAGGATGGAGACTTTGAGTACTTCAGAAGACTATTGTTAATCCTATTGAGTTTCTCCATAGTCAAACTAAGCCTAAACTCTAACACTTTATCCCTCTATTCACTCATTTTCTACAACTACAACAAAATACCCAGGATTATCAGCTTCTACATAAAAGAGGTTTATTTCAGCTCACCATTTTGGAAGTTTCAACTGGCCTTCCATGATCAGTTTGTCTTGTTGCTTTGGGGCCTAGGTGAGACAGTCCATAATGGGAGAGTAGGCCAGAGAAAGCACACTTACCTCAGGAGAAAGAGAGAGATGAGGGGCTGGAGTCCCACCATCCTCCATGAAAGCACAACCCCCACAACCCCCTCTCCCAGTGACCTGACTTCCACCCACTAGGGTTTATCTCTCATCAGTACCATTTCCATCACCTCCCAAGTATACCAGGTTGAGCACCAGGTCTTCAACACATAGACCTTTGGGGGTACATCGAAGATCCAAACTGTAGCCAACCCAGGGAGACTGCAAATTGCTCAATCAGTGTGTGATAACCTGTTATCTGTATGCTATAGTATTAGAATAATGTGAAGGAAATTCTGCAGCAACCAAATTTGCTAAGAAGCCCTTCATGCTGAGGCAATATTCACTGAGGAACCCAGAGGCTGAGACAGAGGGAAGAGCAACTCAGCTAAGCTTGACGGAATCGATGTCCCCAAGAGGCCTCTGTCTATGCCTGTGCAGTTTCTCAGCCATTGGTAGTCAGTGCAGGTCATTCCTGTAAAATTTTAGCATGTAATTTTTTTCTAAAGTAATAAGAGCTTACATTTTAATGAAAGAATCATTATCATATTCAAGCATACCCTTTCCCACAGGACTTTTATTCTTTGCATATTTATGATTCTGTTGGCCTAAAGCTGAAAGAAATTTATAAATGAACCAAAGAAGAGGCTGACCTGGAAGAAGACTGTCATAAAAACGCTGTCTGTAGAGATTATTTGGTTTTACTGTCTACATCCACTCGACCTTCAAGTAAACGCATCCCAACTCTCCTCTCTAGACTTGCCTTCCTCCTCACACCCAGTGCTGCTGTCAGAACGGTTATGTCTTTGGGTCCCAGGAAACCAACACATCCCCTGGACCATGATGATAAGTTTGGAAGTAGGCACGTTGCCCATGTGAGCCATAAGTGTCAGTTCATACTGCTGGGGAAGACAGGATTTTTGGTTTTGCTTTTGTTTTTTGCCTTGGATTTGAACTTGGGAGGATTTACTCCTAGCACAGTGGCCGGTTATCAGTGAGGCCACAGTGAAGGAAATCAGAGTCCATAAATTAAGAGGGATTTGGGTCTGTGTTAAGCCCTAGGCTCTGTAATTGCACAAGCCATGAAGTTCTGTTCTTTTGCTTTAACTCATCTTAGCTGGGCTTTTCATGCTTCCTTATCTGCACACACCATCCTAATAAGGTACATCCTAATGTACCTGTTTTGTCCACTTCGCCCTCTAATGAAGGAAGTACCTGTGCTATGTCTTAGGTTGTTCAGGCAACAATAACAATATATCATAGACTAGGTGACTTTTAAACAATTCTACAATATGAGAAGTCCAAGGCCAATAAACCAGCAGATGTGGTGCCTTGCGAGGGGCTACGTTCATATTTGGCATCCTCTAGTCACGTCTTCACGTAACAAAAGAGAGAACGGGGCCTCCAGGTCCTCTTGTATAACAGCACTAATCCCATATATGAGAGCTCTGCCGTCAAGACCGAATCATCTATTAGCACGACCATGGGAGAGTTTAGGATTTCAATGTATGAATACTGGGGCGGGGGCATAATCATTAATCTGTAACATGCCTCTCTTGACATGTTTAACTTACCACTGAAAAGCAGTTGAAAGGGGTTCAAGGCAGGAGATTCGGGTGTGGCCAACCGGCTGAGCAAGCAGGTATGTCAATCACTACATCCAGAACACATGTGCATAAAACAGTTTCCAAGCTCTTCACCTGGGGCCCATCAGAAAGTACTACTTTCTTTTCTGATGCAAAATCAAACAGGTGTTTGATAAGATGCCCTAAATCTGACCCAGGACACCAAGAACCTGGAAAGAATCTCTGAAAAGAGTCTAGAGGATCTAAGAACTCAGTAGCAGTTCTGGTCAGGAGTAGGGAGACCTGGTTTCTGGTTGCACAAATGTCCAAAGTAGCAGCCAGAAGATGGGCAAGGTACTGAGTTAGAGTGAATGCATAAGAACTCTTCTTTTTTGTTTTTGGTGGTATTGGGGATTGAACCCCAAACCTTCTCACTTAAGTTACAGCTGCAGCTCTATTACTATTATCATTATTATGATGATTATTATTATTAAGACAGAGTCTCTCTAAGTTATCCAGGCAGGACTCAAATCTTCAATCTTCCTGTCTCAGGCCCCTGGAGTTCTAGCATTACAGCTGTGTGTCACCACACTGGACTCTGAGTAGTCTCATTTAGGAAATGACAGGTCTGAAATGGAGAATTTCTAAGGGTTCTCCAGCTCTCCAGTTCTACTCTGATTCTTGCTCAACAACCCTGAGGAGGAGGATTTTGCAAAAGCATCAGAATGAAAAATGCTTTCCATTCAGTAGGTAGTTACTCCTATGGTCAGATTTATTTGTGTGTGTATGTATGTATGTGTGTATGTATTTGTATGTGTGTGTTCTTTAATCATCCCTGTCAGAGACCCTAAGCCAGATGGCAGAGGGCATGGTTTAAAAATAAATAAATCAAAGAAACATACACCTTAATACATACACTTCTTCACCTGCTGGAGAGGTCTAGCATGTGAACCAGATTAAACTATTTTCTAATTTTCAAACAAGGCCAGCTGGGCAAAGCTACATCGTCTCTGATAAATGAGAAGGAAACTCATTAAAGGGATCTTCGTGCTTTTTCTTTCTTTTCTTTTCTCTCTCTCTTTTTTTTTCTTTTTCTTTTTCATCAAGATTTTCTGCAAGCTGCAGTTAATGATTGGAACAGTCTGTAGGCTGCAGTTAACAATCCTGGTGTTTGTGTCTCTGCTGAACTTGTTTATTTGCATTTAAAAGGGATTTGGGGCTGGATGTAAACACTTTGATGGGATTTATGGCAGAGACAAAGCACCGTTAACATTTTGATCTGTGGACAGGAAACTGAAAAGCCATCATTAAATTGGTAACCAATGGTATTGAAGTTCCCTTTTGAAATCACCGATTGGAGGTTTGGAGCATGAGGGATCAGACCAGAAAATACAAATAACTGAAAGGAAGGAGGGTGGGAACGCCAATCCTGCTTTGGGAATATAAGTACTTTTATTTTGTACTCATCAAATAAGAACAGCAACAACAAAAGACTTTTTAGATCCATCAACCATTATAAACCTAGAGGTAAAAACTTGAAATAGTGCCAGACGGGGTGGCATGTAGCTGCAAGGGGACAGAGGTCAGGGATACTTGGGCCCAGGAGTTCAATACCAGCCTGAACAACATAGCCAGGCTCTGTCTTAATATATACTCTATACAATATATAGAGTAAAAAGTGGACATAACTGACCATTTTTTGGACATTAAGGAATAGTGATATAGTTACATACCATCATTAGTTATGGGGCCCATACTCAATAGTGGTACCATAGATGACCATGCAGTTAAAAAAATTCTTGTCGCCTAGTGACACTGCAGTCCTCCTAAGGCATGAGGACAACACATTGTCACACTTTTGTGATGGTGCCAGAATAAACAAGCCTACCGCACTGCCAGCTGCCAGGTAGGTAAAAACCATAGCACATATGCTTCCATATGGGTTGTAATGCTTGACAATGATAATAAATGATTATGTTACTGATTTATGTACTTACAAGAATTGTTACTATTTTGGAGTGTATTTTTTTACTTCTTAAAAATGTACTGTAAAACAATACACTGGGTTTTATGAGCAGCAACATTATATGGTATGTCTAGTATTTACTAGGTCTCTCTCAATGGCATCATTTCCCCTGCTTGATTTTAATCTCAGGTTTGTCCACCATGGCTTTACCCATGATATAGTCCCAGTATGTAGCATGGTGCACCATTTAGATTTGTGTCAGTGAATCCTATGTTTGCACAATGACAAAATCATCTGACAACTCACTTCTCAGAGTACTGTGTCTGTACCCATCAGATTTCAGGGTCACTCTGGGGGGACAAAGGAGAAGAACCCTGAAACACACAGCCCAGAGACTGCACCATGCTAAGCCTCTTCTATCTCAAATGACCCTGATGTTCACAGGGCTCCTGGCCTCTTCACTAGGAAAAGTGGCCTGGTCCAAGAGTATTCAAACCTCCATTTCCTCATCTTTCAAAAGGAATAGAACCAGATGTGGTAGCCCACACCTGTGATCCTAGCACTTTAGAGGCTGAGGGAAGAGGATCATTATGAGTTCATGACCAGCCTGGCCTGAAATCCTGCCTCAAAAAACAAAAACAAACAAACCAAGCCAGGAACAGACATAGTATTCACCTCGAACAATTTCTGCAAACATTTAAGGCTTTTTCTAGGAAACTTTCCCTGATTCTACCAAGCTAGTATCAATGTCTCTACTTTTATTATTTATTTTTCCTAAGTTGTCCAGTCTGGTTTTGAACTTGTGATCTTCTTGAGTAATTGAGATTGCAGGCATGTACATTTAAGACCTTCTTTTAATGCTTCCTAAAAACTCTGTGTGTGTGTGTGTGTGTGTGTGTGTGTGTGTGTGTTCATCTTACAGCACATGTCTCAGATAATGTTATCTGAATGGTTTCCTCTCTTGCCAGCATACTGTGGGCTCATCAGAACATACATTCATCCACTGACTGCTCCCTACTAAGTACCCAGCAATCGCTTGGGTACCCAGAATGCACCAGGGAATAACAAAGACATAGGTGTAGGACCTGCCCTCAAGGAGCTAAGAGTCCAGTGTTGGGGAAAGAGGCCCAGGCAGAAAACAGACAACTACAACACAAAGAGAACTTTGAAATTAGGAAAAGTTTTAGAAAAGTGTATCATCCTAGATGCTTAATTATTTGTTGAATGAATATGAGGGCGTAGGAAAATCTCTGTTCCCTTCCCTTTCAAGGCATCAATAACTCTAATTACACAATGAAGAAAAGTAGAGGATAAGGAAGGGGGAGCAACTATCAAAACCTCACATGTGGCTACTTTTTATATTTGCCTACCACCTGGTTAAAAATATATAGAACCATGAGAATGTCCCTACTTAATATTCTATCTCAGTGCAAAATAAAACAAAGCTCCACATTTCAGATTTATCCATCTAAAGGATACGAACAGGGAACCCTTGATCTATAGAACAATGCTCCTACTGGGAATCGGACAGCATTCTGGCTAGATCCTCTACTGCACAATATTAGTGCTTCCGTTTGATTTTTATTTAAACTTTTTTCAAAGCTTTAAATTCTTCAGTAACTTCTAGGAGTGATAATTGTATCTCTCAGGAGGTATGCCTAATGTTTAAAAAGAATCGTTGACTTCCAAGACAATGAAAGAGCTATTTACATTTAGCCACAGCAGCCAAATCTATTTATCAATAGCCTGTCTTTCCTAAATGAGTTGATATAACTACTCATAAGGCCAAAGCTATTGATGTTTAGTATATTTAGGATTTTTTGAATTAATTTTCCCTCTGCGGAGCAGCAATGGAATACAAAGGCAAATTCTTCCTTCTTTTTCTTGTGCATTGCTAGGAATTGAACACAAGGACCTTGTTTGTGCTAGATAAGCACTCTACCACTGAGCTACAGCACAGCCCTGAGACTTTATCATTGGACTGAGTTGTATTGGAAAGTACACTGATCTAGTCTGGGTATCCAAATTACATCAATTCTCCCAACTGTACTTTCTAAAATTTTCTATCACAAATCATTTAACTTTTCTGGACTCTAGCATTCTCATATGTAAAAGCAAGATAATAAAGCTGGAAAATAAATCAAAGTCTTGTAACAGCTTCAGTATTCCAGGGTTCTAATATTTCCATTTAATCAATGTGAGAGGTGCACAGTCTAGCTCTTTAGGCTCAGAGCCCATTTTTGTCTGGGGATGGAAGTCAAATTCCTAATGGGAACCCATGACCTCGCCTGGAGAAGCACTGAATACCTTCTCCCAAAATATTTACCAGTTCTCTTTAGTATGCAAAATGGAACTGAAAACCCAAATAAAAGGAGTATGCTTACCATGAGGGAGAAAGAAAATGTAAAATACGTAAAAACTATTTGGCACACAAGAGTGAATATATACATGCCCACTTTCCCAACACACACAAGTATAAAAATTTAGACAAGATTTCTACTCCTCCAACCCTGTCAGTGCAAATAACCTTAGTTCCAAGTATAAAGTAAACAGACAAAAATCAGGCAGAGTGGATTCATGTGGTGGACATGTGAAAAATTCCTTTGATGCAATCTAGAGTCTGAGTCATGTACATTTCAAAAATAAATTTCAGAAACTTTTTTTCCTTTCAATGGTGCATAGTAAATAAGACAAGAACAAGAAAAGAGGCATATATGTGACTAGAAATATATTTTCTTGAGGTCACTAAAATCACAAATGCATGTGGCACAATATCCAGAAGAAACACAAAGACAGAGAAGGCCTTTACTTAAGAAAAAAAATGGGCACATCATATATTCAGTAGTTGATGACTCTAAGCACATAACCCTGGGAAGGATTTATTTGAGGAAAGTTTATATTAATAGCACTATTGTAATGAATAATGTTCAAGATGAAACATTGGGTTATGAGGTTGGACTGGTCTTTTTCAAAGTTTTGATACATAGGAAGATGGGGGGCAGACAGACAAAAGCATCAAAAATAAAAGTAGTAAATAAGTTATGCCATTAAAAGAAACATCATCCAATGATGATGGTGAATTGGTTAAAAACCAATCCAAGGTCATGAGAAATTTCAAAGCCTGGGATAACAGCACTGGATAAGAGAACTTGTCAACCAAATTGACCCAGATGATTATCGTGCAATTCTGAGAAGAAATTGTTGAAAATCAGTTTCCTTGTTATTCAGCCTCCCCAGGACCTTTCTTCAGCATTTTATCTGCATTCATCCTGAGAGTGAGGAAAGCTCAGAGGCTCATAAGCTCTTTGTAGCTCTTGTCTTCACCAAGAAGAAAACATAAAGCTGCCTGGAGACACAGCTCTCACTTCTTCCATCACTCAAGCTTGTGTTGAACACCTAGTAAGCAGAAACACTAATTTGATGCTAGCAGTGCTAAGCTGGAACTATCAGGTGAGGTCTTTGCTGTCTAATATTTTGCAAGCTCATTAGGGAGTGGGAAGCTGGGACCCACAATAACTAGCAACCACTGAAAAGCTGCAAGATCCAGCCAAGCAGGTTGCAGCAGGGTTAGGATGGGACACAGTGGTCCAGAATATGCCCTACCAGTGTGTGACAGAATAGCAAAAACAGGAAAGTCCCTCTTACCTTTCCCTCACCCTTTTCTGAAGCAAATTACAAAGCTCACATTCAAAAGATATCCTCCCTATGCTCAGAGGAAAGGCACATCTTTTACTCTGAGAACACGGAGAAAAATCTGAACAAGCAGGCCTTGCTGAGCTTTTCCCAGCTTATTACCATTAGAGTACACACTTCTTCATCTGATCACACTTCTCCATAACTTTCATTTCTGTATCAAACTACACATAAAAAAAAAACACTTGTTTTCCTGTTTCTTTAGATCTTCATCTTCTGAAGGCCCCTCTGTTTTACACACACACACACACACACACACACAAAAAATGTTATGGAAATTTAAATACATTTATCAGTCTCTCTTTTGTTAAAAGGGCTCAGCCACAAACTGAGTGAGGAGACAAAAATTCCTACCCTACAGAAGTGTCAGAGGTCATTGTCGTAAAAAACGGTCATGGTATGTGTGACTCTCACACTGGAAAAGTCTGAAACGCATAACCACGACCACCATCAACACATCAGCTCTAGAGAAAACAGCTTCCGGCCACAGCCCCGCCTCACAGTGCGAGAGATCAAGGCAACCTCTCACTGCAGTCTCATGGAGAGACCTGCTATAGGTTGAGTTGTACTTAAGTAGACTGAAGTCCCATCACCTGGTACCTGTGCATGTGACCTATTTGGAAATGCAACCTGATTTCAAAGAAGTCATTAAAGTGGGTTCAAATCTAATACAATGGGTGTCATCAATAAAGAGGAAATTTGAACATAGAAATAGATATACACAGAAAAGACAATGTAGAGAAATACAAAAAGAATTCAACTACATGACAATGGAGGACAAGATTGGAGTAATGGGTCCATGGAATGCCATTTTGGAAAGCTTTTATTTTTTTGAAATACAGTCTCACTGCCACATGGAACTCCCTACATATATGAAGTTCAAATTGGTCTTGCATTGGTAATCCTCCTGCTTCAAACTCCTAAATTCTAGGACTGCAGGGTGTACCAAAGATTTCTAGCAACATCAAGAACCAGAAAAGGTCTCAGATTAACATGGCCCTGCTAACACTTTAAATTTGGGTATCTTGTCCTCCAGAGTTGTGAGACAATACATTTGTGTTATTTTAAGCCATCTAGTTTGTGATACTTTGTTAAACAGCCCTAGCAAATGAATACAAACCGGAACTATTCAACTAAGCCATCCTTGAATTCCAGAGACCATATGAGATAATATTTGGCATTTCAAGCCACTAAAGCTTGGTGTAATACATCATATAGTGATAGTTAGACTAGAACCAACAACTTTTTATTCCAAATCTGACAATCCTTCTGCTGCATCATATTGTTACTTATTATTTTTGAGGATGACAGAAAAGCCATGAACATTTTGCTTAAATTGCTGCTGATGATTTTGGAGTCACTGATGGACTTTTTCACCATTAAGCAGCAAAGCGATGGAAGTAAGAAACCATCCAAAAGCAAAACTCATCTCACCTAAGTTACAGTGGCTTCATGAGACATCACATAAGCAGAGCTCACTGATAAAATCACAAGAGGGACAGTGTGTTGTAAGGAGCATCATTTGTAGCTGTTTAACTACTCTCTAGAAAGGACCAATAGAAATAGATGATGATGAAAGTAGATAGATGATAGATAGATAGATAGATAGATAGATAGATAGATAGATAGAGCAGCGATTGAGGACAGGGACTGGAGCAACAAAGAGAGTACCCAAGAGAAAACCAAAAAATAACATAGGATTCCATGTACCACAAAGTTGGAATTATGGCTCACACAAACTACTGTAGCTTTTAACAATTATTTTCTCCAGTTTATAAATATATCCTATTTTTTCTATCCTTTTGTCTCTCTCTCTCTCTCAATTTTTAAAAATGTGATGCTTAATTTTTCCATATTCTGATGGAGGGAAGAACAGGATGCTTGCTTTTGTTTTGTCTTGTTTTAATCTTTTTTTTTTTTTGTATCAGAGAGTGAAACAAGATTCACACACATGACAAGCATGTGCTACAGTACCACTGAGCTACATCCCCAACCCCTGGATCCACAGCGTAGCTGATGATTTACTGAGTCTTGATATTGTTATTTAGAGATCTTCCATTTAATTTGTTGATTAAAATTTGATCTAGATGAAATCACTTCATAATATTTCAAGTCTGAAGAAGCAAAGGAAAAAAATCAGAGGTGCAGCGCCTTGGCCTGTGACTTCTTTCCCAGAGAGTAACTGATTTGAGTTTTCAGCACAGCCCAGGGTCCAGCATGTAGGTCACCAGGGACCAACACAGTATGATCCATCCTTCAGGCAGTCACAGGGACCCTAGTTTATATAAAACTGTTTGAAGTCTTAAATCCTACACCCTCCACCTCTAATCACCATCTGTTACCTACTGTACTCTTTTCCTTCTTTGTTAGTATGACAAAAGCCAACTAGTTCCAATACAAACAAAACAAAAATTCTTCCTTGTCAAACAATAGCAACTGGAAATTGTTAACGCTAACGTGAAACACTGAATACAAACGTTATTTCACTTTTGTTCTTTGAACCACAGCTTCCATCCAAAAAGTAATACAGAAACTGAGCATGCCACCCACATGTCCTCACGTGATCAACCTATCTACAGATGCGAATTTTAGGAATTCATTGTATTTCGACACATTTGAATTTAATATTTTTTTTCTTGCAGGTTTGTTTGCTTTTAATCAAAGCATAACAACAAGCAAATGAAAATGATAATTTGCTGTGGACCCACCATACTTTTAAAAAGCAGCTCTTGATTGGCTGTGATTAAGTGAAGACAAAACGACATGCTGTGGTAGTTGGAATACTTCTGGAATTTATTAACTTCTGTGTACATGCTAAGGGCAAATGAGCTTCTTTAATTTCCATAATGAAATTGTTTTTGTAAAGTTAAAAATACTGTAATGAGGCCAAAACGGTGTGCTTTCAGGGGGCTCCCATGGTGAAACAAATGAGATTTTAGCTTCTCTAATTGGGCATACTACAGGCTGGCTTGCCGGTGTCCTCACATAGGATGTTTGTTATCCTAACAAAAAAGGGGTCTACAGCTGTCAGCACAATGCTAGATGTCTTTTCAGAAGCCAAGCCATCAGGAGGAAGGCTGCTGCTCCCTGGCTGGGACCACCCAAAGGGAAAGATCAAGTAGAGAACTGTGCTTCTCTTCCCTGATTAAGAAGTTATTCATAAGGTAATTTGTTTACAGCTATCAAAGAGAAGCCTCTGGAAACAACTGGGTAGAATTCCCAGAATCCTCAGAAAGAATTTTATTTGATTAAGCAATGAATATGGATATTCTCTCTCTCTCTCTCTCTCTCTCTCTCTCTCTCTCTCTCTCTCTCTCCCTCTTATGAATTAAATCTCATTACCTGTCAACATGGGCCTTTGGAGTCTCAGTGTTGCTGTAGAAAACAAAAGTTTGGCCTGTTTTGTGGAGCAGCGATGCCAAACCCAGCTGGTAAGCCTCCACAGCGGGCACCATGGTAACAGCCTCCAGCCTCCTTTGAGCTCTTTAATGGTTTTGATGTAATATTGTCTTCATTTATTTTTAACCATAACTTCCAACTACAAAGGGAAGTAAAATGCAAGGCTACAGTCAAATTAATTGCTAGCCACCAAAAGGAAGTCAGTAGCTGAATTTTCCTAGTTTGAAACAGGTATTTTAGTTTGAATGCAAATGTTGAACAGGATCCAGGAAGATGAATAATTTTGGTGTAAATTTACACACCATACAGTTTCATGTACTTGCTGCTAGACAAGTGAGTGAGTGTTACACTATCAAAATACATGAAAAATTAATAGTACACTCACCAAATAAATTCGAACCTCCTAAATCCAATTACTCAATGGAATAAATATTTAAAGGAGAATATAAGCTGCTATAGTAGGCTATAATTATACATAACAATAGTGGAATTGCGTTTCCAACAGTGTAGTTTCAAATGTTCTGGATGTATTGTTCTGGAGAACAACATTATAAATCATCATGTTGAAATTAGTTTAAATAGATTCTATTATAATAAAACTTTCTCCTCTTGCCTGTAATTAATAGCTTCTACTTTACATTAATTTGCTTGTTGTTTCTAATTTGTTCAAAAAATAAAGCAATCTCACTTTAATAAAACAGAAGGATGTCACTTAGTATTCTTTTTATCTTTCCATTGGTCTTTCCAATTTCTTTTCAATAATGTTTTATTTACTAGTCGTTTCAATGACTCACCAATCCTATACTTTAACGATACACTAAAATATAAAAAAAGACTCTTTGGGGGAAAATCTTTCATTATAAGTTTTATTAATACAGAATACAATGTAAAATTAACTGAATATGTGTGTGTATATATATGTATATATATATAGTTACTATATATTATATACATATACAGTGGTACTTTGGTCCATAATCTTAATTTGTTCCACAATTCTGAGAAAGATGGTCATGTTTGTATTCATGTAAGGAAAATGGCTATGGTCATGTTTGTCACCTAATTTTGGAGTTTTGCAATGAAAGCAAAATTTTTCTGAATGCTTCTGTTTGTGACAGTTGTGTTCATGAACCAATATTTATGCATATATATATATATATATATATATATATATATAGGATTATAGCTCCAGAATGATAACACCGAAAATCATACAGAACCAACTACTTGTGACTGTATTAAATTATTAAGAATCCAAATTCTAAAATTTCAAGACAACACCAAAGCCTCTAAGAGAGCTGGGCTGAAATCTCAAATCATTTGCAAGAATTGTTTGGCCCTGCATCCTTCATCCTTTAGAACTCAATTTCCTCATCAGTAGAGTCAGGACCACAAAAGCATCAATCTCACTGACCTGCTGCATCAAAGTGACCTTGCACACTGGCCTGGTGTCTGCATGTTAGAAGCCGTTAGTTAACTTACGTGATAAAGATCAAGAGATACATATGATAATGGTGATGTCAACACTGGGGATTCATAGATCAACAAATTCTTGGGGTTGTTTGTTTGTTGTTTGTTTTTAATTCTGTGTTTAAACACACAGGAGATTATTTTCACACCTGGATGCTGGAGTTTAAGGTGACCAGAAGCTCACGTGACATGTAAAGCACATGTTGTTGTTACTGTTCTTGATAGGAAATACATTTTAAATGGGAGAAATGTCAAATGCTGCAGTACTCAATGCAGGTATTGACTGAAGGACAGGGTTGAGGACCAGGGTGTAGCTGCAGATACCTCAGACACCCCCCCAGAAGGATTTCTAATGTCAATAGTGACCATCAGCAGAACTTAGTTCTCTGTTAAATGGAATCTGTTTAACAAGATTGATATCACTGCAGATGTCCAAACTGGAAGCATATGCAGATATATTTCTCCTCGGTGAAAGCAGATCAACAGAAAAGAGAACCGTAGTGTGGTTTGTTAATGGAAGTCTGCTCAGTTGTAAGCCTTCTCATCAAACAGGCCAAAAAAATATATAGATTTTCAAGTAGGGGTGCCACAGGGCAAAGGCAGGGAACAGCACATAGCACAGCAAACTGCTTACCTAATGTCTAGAAAACAGAGGCACAGTAAAAGGCTGGGGCTCCATAATCTCCTTTGAAGGCCCAATCTCAAAGACCTGAAGACCTCCCATAGGCCCCACCTCCCAGGCGCTACCGCCTCCCACAGCGCCCCCTTGAGGGCCAAACCTTTAACACACAGGTCACTAGGAGACACTCAACAGGCAAACTAGTAAATACTTTCATGCTGCTAAACCTAAAGAATGTGCATGTTCTC
This sequence comes from Hydrochoerus hydrochaeris, assembly GCA_004027455.1. NCBI lineage: Eukaryota > Metazoa > Chordata > Mammalia > Rodentia > Hydrochaeridae > Hydrochoerus > Hydrochoerus hydrochaeris. The sequence goes on from PVLA01002658.1 coordinate 64,961, forward strand.
TGGACCTTCTGCTGTTCACGATATTGGGCTAAGCTCATGACAGATATTTCACACATGATAGCAAAATTTGTCGATGTGAAGATAAAAACAAGAAAAATGTGACTAGATGCAATTCAATTATTTAGCAGTAAATATATTGCAAGAGTAAATGATCAGTCCTCATTAAGAATATGACCCACACAGTATCTAGCACTAAAAAGTCTTTATTTGGCATCAGGTCAGAATATCTACCTTATAACCATTAAAATAGTTTTGTTAACTGCTTATATCAAGAGACAACAATAAAATTTATTTTATAGTCTCAAATCACTTATGGTGTGAGGACATTTCAATTCATTAACAGCCTTTTTTCTCTTTAAATACTAAATATATGTGGATGTGTATAAGTTAGATATGGATATGCTCTTAAGAAAGAGCATTTATCCATTTATATTTTCAGAATGAATTTTCAATTGTGCAACAACGCCACTCATCCCAGACATGAATACTGCAACATGTATGAGCATAGCTGAGGCAAATTTATCATGACAGCAACCAAATAATAAATCTGTATCTCTATAACCAGTTCCATTTCCGAATAATTTCTCTGTCGCACATTATTTTAGTCTGGCAGATTGCTCCATTTTCTCCCTCTCTCTTTCTCTCTTTGTCTCCTCTTTACTTTGGGGTTAAACTGCACTTTCAAATTCACATTATTTTGCAGATAGCATGTCACCTTCACTTAAGTTGCTGCGGCTGGCATTTCTCTCCTAACAGCTGAAGCAGTTAATTTACTTGCATTGACCAGCCAACATTGTAATCTACCACCTGATAATTGTGTTCTTCTTGGGCCACCAAAGTCTTAAAACACAAAGAAGACTTAATTTTTGCCATTCTATAGGTTGAATTCTCATAATTTGATCTTAAATTATTTGATTTCCTGAGAGACTCTATGACTCTATGGGGGTATAGTTTTATTTCTTTTAAGAAAAATTTTAAACAGTCACTTTATCCATCTGTGTTGTGTTTATTACAGGCAGACCGGGAGTACAGTAAATGCAGCCACACAAAGATCTCAAACACAGTGAAATGTAAGGCTTGTACACGTTTAAAGGCTGCTGGATAAATTGCTTATTCACATACAGGAAGGTTATTCCAAAGAAAGCAATTTTTGTCATTGACACTGTTAAAAGAATGGAGAAGCAGGACAAATATTATGCAGTACCCAGACAGATATATTCTAAAATGTTCACATGCCAGTGATTTAATGTTGTAAAGCTGGAGTGGAAATAATTTTTAAACCCACCAAGTCAGACTAAAAGTAAATATTTCTGTTAATCCAAAAATGTTAGACCATTAAAATGTGCTAATGTTGAATTTCACAGCTATTTTAGTCTTCTGTAAATAATTACTATTTCCATTTTTCTCTAGACATTTATAATACCAGAAAATGCTAATTCATACTTATCAAGAGAAGATAAAGCCAGAAACCAGAAACATGCCTAGTTCAGTCTGTTACTTTATTTTGGGCGAAGAGACTGCAGTTTTGACAGTAGGGCCATCTGCTACTAACTTTTCTCCTCATCATCATGCCAGTCCAGTCAAAAGCAATTAAACCTGTTTTGCCATTATAATATGTAGATAATGATGATAAATTATAGCTTTAAAATGAGTCTCAAATTATGCATACGCTAGGTATTTTCCTTACAGCTACTGATGTAAAAGATATTCCTGTACATGTGAAATTTTTCAGCTATTTTATTAATGATGTTAGCTCTGTAATGAGCCACCTACCAGGATATTTTGCAGGCACAGAGCCTAGCAGTCATTATAAATCTATTTATATCCCAGGAAGATGTTTCAAGTGGAGAGCAGAGCCCTAACATTCTACATTCACTGTTGAACAAAATATATAGCACATAAGGCTCCAACTTGCTATGTTTTATTATGTCACATAATCAGTAAAACACATAAATACCACCAATAAAAAGGAGCAGGAAGAAAATTCTATGGTTCCAATGCAACCTGGGGTTATATAGCAGAGAGAAGATGAGACAATGATTTCCCGGGACAGATACGACTTGTCTCTTGTTGTTGTTGTTGTTCTGTTTTGTTTTCTTGTACTAAGGATTAAACCTAAGGCCTTCACATCTGGAGTTACATCTCCAGCTTCTTTTCACTTTTTCAATTTTTTTTTCTAATTTTAAGACCGTGTCTCACTAAATAATAAAGTTGCCCAGGCTGGGCTTGAACTTGTGATTTTCCTGCCTAGCTTCTCAGACTGCTGGGATTAGAGGAGCTTCTGAGACACCTGGATCAGATCTATCACTCTTCAGGCAAACCACACATGGCCTCTGATGTTCATCAAAATGTTTACACTTTTCTCAGTGTCGAAACTATGCATAAGCCAATGTTCCCAAATTTTCTTTCTGTTTTCTTTCACGAATGCCAATGAAGATCGACATATTGTGTTATTTGTTTGGTTTTACTTTTTAAATTTGCAGTGGATAGCATAATTATTTTTTCCAGAAGATCTGGTACGAAATTGTTTCCACCTTGTAATTATGACAAGAAAGAAAGAAAGAAAAAAAAAAAAAGAAGCTGAATGCCTGCAATGTCTCCCTCCCTGCTGTGGATGTCTAAGATACCACCTCTCTCCAGCAGGTAACTCATGTGGCTTTGCTAATTGATAGTCACAGAACTGAACTGCTTCTTGTACTATTTCCTACAATTATTCTCTCTAAGAAAAAAACCATTTGGCATAGTAAACATGCATTAATTATGGATATCCAACTTTCTAATTCTGGTTTATCATCAAAACACAGACTTACGATTATGGGGAGAAAGAAAGAAACAGTTTTGTCAGAAAGAAAAGAAACTCTTAGCAACATTGGAACAGGCTCTGCCTTGTAGTAGTTCATTACAGCATTTTTCTTTACCATGCATACTCATTAGTAAGTCAAGAGGTGGAAGAACATGGAAAAATGAGACACACACCAATTATATCGGCCATAACACTATATAAATGGCTGTAGTTTATTGAAATTTTAATAGGCCTAAACAGGATCTCGATTGCAGCTAATCATCTATTTGCAGACAAACACATTATTCATCATGACTTATAGAGGGCTCCACCTCGATTTCACACCATTCTTCACAACATCACTTTAAGTCTTAGTCTAACATCCAGGGTCTTTCCCTAGACAAATGAGGACAACAGACACTTGCTCAGCACAGACAATTCCCAGGGCCAGACACCAACCAACTGCAGGGTTGCTCTTCTTTGACTTTTTCTTCCTGATTTATAGTGAGGAGCCTTTTGGTAACCAGAGAGTTTTACACCATAGAAGATGTTCGATCATATTCTTAACACTGGGGACACATTTTAAGTCTTGAAGAGAGATTGCTTAACTTTGGTTTCCATGGGAGTTTAATGAAACATGGGTTGTGTGCTGAGTGTATGCAAATAACGTTTTCAAAAAAATATTTATTGTACCAGAAAACTTTTGCAATAAACAGTGTAAACATTCTAATATTGCCCTTGGCAAAGAAAGGGAAAAGAACAAGAATGTCAGAAGGTGGGAAAGTAAAATTGAAGGGATGATGGACTTCCAGAGGAAAGGGGGACCCCTGAAAATGTTACGAAGAATTCAGAAAGGCACCCTTGTTTCCACAGCTCTGAGAGACAGGCTTGCAAGGGGGAAGTCGAGCCTGTAGAGGCTTCTTTTTAAACTTAGGTGGAAGGTAGCGCAGTGAAGAGGCTGGAAAGAGCTTAGGACTCTCTCCACCCCAAGTGGATGCCAGCCGTGTAACCTGACTCATTTTCTGCAGAGCTTCTATTTCTTCATCTGTAGAGTGGCTTAATCCAGCCACCTCACAGGATGACTACGAAGGAAAGGTCACAGAAAAACATCTACTGTGTCCCTTACCTAAGGGGAGGGGCTAATAAGTGGTATTTGTCATGATCACCTCTTAGACCCAGTATTTATTTGTTAATATTTTTCCTGACTATAAAGGTTATATATTATCGTCATGGAAAACATTTCATTTTTGTTTCCTCCATGAAATACAAGGTCTTAGAGAAGTCCAGTTACATTTAAAAATACTTATTAGAGTAAAACACTGTGATACATAGCCATTAACCCCCTGTAAGATATTTCTCCTTACTTCATATCTTATCATTCTCACCACTGAAACAGTTCTGTAAGTTCTCTTGCATGGGGGTCTTTAATTGCACAGTGTGACTGCCTCAGTGTTCCAAACTATTTCAAAACATTCACCTTTCATGGCCCTTGTGACTTTGGGGAGAAGCCAGAAGTTGCCCAGTGAGCAGGTAGACAAGGGCACATAGTAATGTTTTGATGAGGTTGTCTTTCTGTAGGATAACACTTGGCAACAGCAATCACTGTAATTCTGACCACAATTTGTAAAGATTCCTATGAAAGAGGACTTTCAGAACCGCATCAGAAAAATCCAAGAACAATGGGTAATGGCATTGGAATTGAGGAGGAGTATTTTCAGGGTAATTAGTGGCAATATGTCTTTATTATAATATATTTAAAAATATTTTTAAGCACTCACCATACTTTTTAATCACATGACATAGGCTTTCTCCCTCTCATGGGTGAATTCTTGCACAATGAAAACCTCAACCTTTCCTGCCCATTTTGGGCAGCTAGGAATTCTGAATCCCCAAGGCTGAGCTTTTAAACTTTTGGTGTATATTGTCGTGGTTCATACAATCTTTCTCTCACTTCTTTCCCATAAATCTTGACTGCTGAGACTCACTAGCAACTTTGCTGAAGGAGAAATTGTATAAATTAGTACACTAGGGCAATCTCTTGGGGCACTTCAAAAAAGATCAGAAACTTGATTAATTTGAGATGTAACATTTGGAGGGCTGCCCATGGGACTCTAAAAGGCAGCCCTGGCTTCATCCTGTGTGGAGGTGGAGCTGGGCTAGTGGGCAGAGGTGAGCTGACTCACACTTGGGCTAAGCTTGCTGATGTGTACGTATCCCTTAACTGTATTCTTTATGTTTGGAGGCTCTCTTAAGAAATGAAAACACTCAGCTGTGTTGGCGGGATGAGTGGAGTTTGGTACAGTGCCTTTCAATTAAAGTCCCAAATCAACTGACTAAACATGATACATTCTGTTTTCCCCTTTTAGTCCTTTCATCCCCTTCATTCTCGTTAACAGCTACCAACGTGTTGCAACGTTTTTATTTCCCTTGGCAAAGAAGACACTTTGCCCCCTAAAGAGCATGTGCCCATCAAGATGATGCTAAGGTGGCATGCAGTTCATCAGCACCCTTCCTCTGACCCCCCAAGGGTCCAGTGGTGCAACCCCTGCAGCATGGATCTACCCCTTTGTTTGACCTCTTCAATGCTGGCATCAGGCTGCCCTGTCTTTCTACAATTAATGCTTTTTCCAAAATTCTAAGAATGTGCTATGTTTTAAGTTGTATTTAATTACAAATACACTGGAGCTGTATTTTTTAAAATGCTCCCTTAACAAATCTTTCAGTTGAATCCTTTTCTGGAAATGAAAAGATGACTTGATTGAAATTAGACTTAAATCTGACTTACCTGAAAGTTATATCACTTCCCCAAAGATCAGTGAATTCTTCTAAAACCCACTCAGTCATGGGAAGGGGCTTAACTCACCCACCTGCTCTGGATGGAGACACTGCTCTGTACTCCCTCTTCCACCCAACCCAGCAGTAGCATCAGCTGATAAATGCTGACCCTGCCACCAACTCTGTGGACATTAGTCAATTATGCCAGTGTCAAACAGAAAATACTGAGCAGTGGAAACGAGCTATATGAATTGCTATTGCATCAAAAATAGCCATCTTGATTTCAAATCCATTTTCCAAAGAAAAGTGGAAGAGAGTTTTGCAAGCAGAAAGCTAGAGAGAGAGGGAGGTGGGGAGAGAGGGGGGGAGGTGGGGAGAGAGAGAGGGAGAGATGGAGGGAGAGAGAAGCAAGGGGATATTCCTGGTTATGCATTCATTGTTTGCATTTTTGTCTTAGTGCATACTAATTTAGAACTGATTCTTGGATCTTACCCTGCTCTCAATATGGTTCAAAAAGAAGTGGATCCAATTTTAGCTGGTTGGAAAGGTCTGTTGGTCTGTTACTGTGGAAACAGTCATCCCAAGACACAGCATAACTAATAAGTTAACTAGGTGCACCTTGTCCCAACCAGCCAACCTAAGCCATAAAACTAAACTGCTGCGAATCACTGGCAACTTTGCAGAAGGAGAAATGGTGCAAACTGGTACGCTAGGGAAGCCGATAATCCAATTTAGAAGTGCAGATTCTCATTTCGCTTTCATTGGCATGTTCATTTTGAACTAAAGGGATCTGAGCAGTAATTCTATAAACAACCAGCATTTAGAAATCAGAGGCAACAAGATTCTCTAGAGGTGTAATTGCTTTTAAACCAGACAACCTGAAGTCGTGTCTGCCTAGGATAGCAAGGAGGAGAGGGGAAATTTTAGCTTGGAAAATGAGTAGCTGGCCAAAGCACACCACAAGCCAAGCACGGTTTGGGTATCTTGATATATCCAGTAACAGGATTCAATTCAATAAAACCCAGTGAGCAGTTTCACAGCATGTTTAATTGTACCAGGTACCAAAACATTTTACATAAGCTAAATTTTGTAATTTAAATTGTAGCTTGTAATATCAAGAGAGCTAATTATATCAATGAGTAAACCAGACCTGGCTCAGCTCACAGCCCTGCTCTCTTACCTCCTGCAGCAGTGAAAGCTTTAGAAGTGATGTGACTTCACTAATCCCAGTTACATCATCTTGGAAATCCTGGTAACACTTGCATCTACTCCATAGATTACCAGCACCAAATGGAATGGTCCCTACATCTGTCCCACTTCTCCACGAATGGCAGCCCTTGGTGTTAGCAGCCTCATTTATCTATCCTCTCTGTTCGTAGTTTGAACATCAAAAGAAGATTGTATTGAGCACAACAAAATGTACAGGCTTTTGCACCAAAAGTAAAATACTCCATGAAAAGACAAAAAAACAAAACAAACAAACAAAAAAACAATAAATGTAAAGTTATTATTCCTGATTATTTTGAGGTACAGAGCTATAGTCACTTGGCGACATTCAAAGATCTGAATAGCTAAAATAGTACTGTTTTGAAGAATTCTCGTAGAAGCCTGATGATGATGGTGATGATGATGATGATGGTGATGATGCCAAACCACTTTCATCCACCTTTGCTCTACTCTGCCTCGTCAAGGTGGCCCGAGTCTCCATGTGGCAGCACTTGGTGTGTTCATCAGCTCCCCATGGGCCCTTCCTGCCCTTCTGACCACATTCTCTGTTTCCTTCCTATGTCACCAGTCATAGCTTACTTTCCCATCAAATGTTAACCCCCAGGAGCTCAGTATTTGGTCTTCTCCTACAACCACTCTTGTCTGCTCAATGATCGCATCCAGTCCCACGGGATTTGAGTATCACAGACACACTAACACCAACCCCCCAGTTTGCATCACCAGCTTGACTCTCTGAATTGCCCTGCCCACTCCATGCCTCCTCTTTCCAATCTAAAACAGATGTGTCTAATTCAACACATCTAAACAAAACAGAACCTCCAGGAGGTCCTTAAGACTCGCCCTACCTCACTCCTTCCCATTACAGTTCATAGCAACGCCATCCATATATTAGAGACAGCTCCAGTCTCCCATTCTTTCACATTTCAGATACAATATTTTCAAAACCTCTGTGGCTCTGCATTCAAATATTTCAGGAATGCAGTTACTGCTTACCACCTCCCCTACCACTCACTCATGTGAGTCCAGCTCCCTCTTGCCTGGGTAACTGCATTAGCCACCTTTTAGGGCGCCCTGCTTTTTCCTTCATTGCCCTGCAGTCTGTTGGCATCATAATAATCTAACGCGTGCTTTTTAAATGTGCCAGACCATGCTATTTTCCTCCTCAAACATCTATATTAGCTCCTCATCCCATCCAGATGATAAAGTTCTATGTGGTGTAATCCCCATCACTCCAAAAACCCCAAATCCCATTACTCACCCCCTAATTCATTCCTCTGCAGCCCTCCTGGAGAGAGAGAAAGAACCTAGGTCTTTAATAATGACATCAACCCTTGATTACTTCATCACCTAAACTAACCTGTTTTAGTCCTTTTAGGCTGCTGATAACATAATGCCATAGGTTGGGTGGCTTATAAACAACAGAAATTTCTCATTCACTGTTCTAGAAGCTGGTAAGTTCAAATCGAGGTGTCAATAGGTTCTCTGTCTAGTGAGAATCTGGTTCATAGGCAGCACCTTCCAGCTGTGTCCTCACAGCCAAGAAGACAAGGGGGGGGTCTCCTTTGGTCTTTTACAAAGCACTAATCTAATCCATGAGGGCTCCACTCCTTGTGATTTTGGAGGTAAAGATTTCTGTATATAAATTGGGGGAGAATGGGGCTAAACATGTTCAGACCACAAGATAGCTGAATTGCTGGGTTCACGGTTTCATAACACAAGAAATCCCTGTCATGGTGAAGCTAGTTTAAGTCAGGTTTCTACTGCATTCTAAAGACACAGAATTTAACAGAATAAAGATGTCACACATGAAAAGTAAGACTTAAGGTTAAATCAATTATATCTGCCAAATTTTGTTAATACTTAGGCTTCCATCCCTGATACAATTTGATAACTCTACTTTGGAAATATTAATTCATATGCCATATAGTATCTCAAAAAGCAAAGGAAATTATACAAACCACAAAACACTTCCACAGCATTATTTATAGTAGGTATCTGAGGGCTTCACACTGATGCACCAGGTAAATATTTTGAAAATTAAGACATATGGCCAATTCGGACTGAGTAACCAATTCTTTAGTGAAGTTGTCCTTTGCTCCTTTTTCCTTTCCCTCCCATTGGAGATAGATATGACACATCCCACCTCAGAGAGGTTCATACATACATGACACCCTCCTGACCCCACTGCTGCCTCAACCACCACCACGGTTCACCACCGCGACGGCAAGGTCCCTGCCTCGGCTCCTCACCCACATCCTTGCTCTCTAAAACCACTCTCCCTCACAGAAACCAGAGAGATCCTTTGCAAACATGATGCAGAGTATGTCACTCCTCTCCTCCACGCCTTCCAGAGCCTCCAGTTCTGCTGTGACCCCATCCTTTTTCCTTTCCGTCTCTTACTCACTAGTCCTTCGTTCTTCCTTGAGTGTCAGACAAGTTCCTGCCTCCCAGCCTTCATACCACCTGACCCTCTGCTGATGACCCTTCCCCAAGATGTCCATTTAGTTCTCTCCTTAATTCCTACAAGTCTCTGCTCATGTAGTGACATCTGCCCTCAATAACCCACCTAAAACCACAGAGCTTCATCGTCCACATCTCTCTATCCACTAACTTTGCTCACTTCATAGTATCTCATGAATCACATGTTTCTTAATATTTTTTGGCATCTTCCTCCTCCAGAAACAGTGAGAGAAGGGAGGGAGTAGATCAAAACACTACTTTAGCTCCAATATCTAGGACAGGCATGGGGACCTGGCACTTATAGTTACAAGGAGAAATAAAGCTAACTCTAAGTGTCAGGATACAGCAATGGTTGTACTGTATTATATGCCTTTGTTTGTATAAACAGACTTCCAGGTTCTTGGCAGAAAGAGCCCCACCTCAGCATGCAGTGAAGGTTAACTTGGTTGGTTTGCTCAGTTCAGCCTTGCATATTGCAAAGGTTGGACTGGTCTTGACCAGCCCCTGGGAGGCCAGCCCCTGGAATATCTCACTGCGTTACAGCGCCTTTGTGCATTATGCTATCCATGTGATTTATAGTGAATGCTTGTTTTTGTGGTTCTGAGCCCTGAACCACACTGCATCAAGCTCACCTCTGAGGCATGGGGCCGGGAGACCAGGTGTCTAAGGTCAGTCATTTAGATGTGCCACACCTACATGTCTGGCCCCTAAAGAGAACCCCAGACATGAGGGTTTGGCCCAACCTCCTCTCGCGTTGTTAATCTCCACTGCTGGGAGATTAAGCCACAGACAGAAGAAAACTGGCAGCTTGAGATGATCATCCCTTGACTCTGTCCTTCACTGATTTTAAACTTTAACCTTTCATTGTAATAAACCATACCATGGTTTAAGAAGTGCACTTTTCTGAGACCTGTGAGTTCTTCTAGTGAATCATTGCATCGAAGCATGGCCTTCAGTACTGCCACCAACACACTCAGCTCTTAGCACAGCATTTGGCATATAAAAAGCATGCACTTGAGCCTGACTATGTGAATGAATGAATGAATGAATGAATGAAGATGAATGCCACGTTAACTGGCCACCTGGCATTTCTCTCTGCTCACTCTGTCTCTCACATTGTTTCTTTTCTTTTTTTTTTCTCACATACTCTAATTTCAAACATCAGCTCTGACCACTGTCTAATATGACAGCAGCCCTGAAAACTGTCAGTGAACCTAAGAACAGTTGGCAGAAATGTGAGATTTGGACATCAAGACCATTTGGGTAACCAGGGCTTTGTCTCTGCAGATCACCTTCCAGGCTGGCGTTCTGCATGGGATAATTTGATTTGCTGCCTAACTCCTGCCCTTCAACCCAGCTTGAACCCAAATCAGAAACTGCATCCAGCAAAATAGGGGCCTGGTTTTTTTTCTTGCTGTCCATCACTGAATCAATAATAAGAGAAGCATCTTTCTTTGCTTGGGATTTGGCAGCCCAGTGACAGACAGGGGAGGGGGGCGGCCACCGCCTCAGTTTGGTTACACGAGCTCATGTGTAATGCCGTGTGTGTGTGTGAGATTTAACATTGCCTGATAACACTCAAGGTCTTGAATGGGTTTCCCCTAGCCCACTGCACTGACATCTATCATTTTAATGGTCACCAAGGAAGAAAACATATAGTTCTCCTTAATATCCTGAATTTGACCTTCCACTTGCCTAGAATTGAAACTCAGTTATAGCCTGGAATGCAACTGAGCCTATTAAAAGAATGGAGAAATCCACCTTTCTGGTATTGTTTTTCCCACAGAGTGCAAAACAGATAGGAAGAAAGTCAGGACTCAGGTGGACACAGTTATGGTTGGAGACCCATTTCTCTTGGGTTCCATTCAAGGAAGCAAGGAGATATTCATTTTCCCTAGAAAGTAAAGTAACTTTCTCCTAAAACCATATATAACAAGGGAAACATACATGAAAATAACCTACAGCCAGAATTTTCCAGAATTATGAAAATCAAACTCATTGATCCTACCTGACATGCTAGTAAAAACTTGATAACCAATTTCTGTTTCTTGCAAGCTGAGAATCCTAAATAATACACATCACAAGCCACTTCCAGACTGCATCCACTGTATAATCTATCATAGGATGGGTCAACAGGGGTCTCACAGATAGTTACAAACATCTCCAGTGTTCTAATCCTAATCGATGTGGCAATCACATTCCAGTGATATTTGTCTCTGCTCTAGATGTGGGTAGAAGATAGCACGATGTACTCAGTGGTAAGTAAATGAACAGTGCAAACAAAGGCAAAATTATATCTGCTTAAGCATGAAACCCATCAAACTTTTAGACACTCATAGAACAATTCTTTTCAACAGGGATGGGCTGATTAAAGAAAAAAGAACTGCTGCTTCTTGTATTTAAATACAGCAGACTTTGTCTACAAAATCTAAAATTCTGGTTTTATTCTTTTAAAATTGGATCAGACTTTTCCTCAATCCAGGACAATAAGCCTGATTTAATAATCCTTACAGTCAATTTAGTTATAAAATAATATAGAGCACATCCTTGGTCTTACATAATATCTTCATTGTTCTTTTCCAAAGGGTGTTGATTTTGATGTAATCATTCAAACATGTACTCTAAGTACAGCAGAATATGGCATCTTATGAGCCATATAATATTTGCTGTTTCCAACTTAATTGAAGCATTCACAGAGCCATGAAAAATTAAGTTTAAAAAGCAACCAGAAAAAAAAAAAGCAGCAAGATACAAGAGATTATTCAAGAAGAGAATGAAACCCAGTTCCTATCTCTGCCCCAAAACATAACTTAAGAAACAGTTTAAAAATATATCTGCATGAGAACAGAGCCCTTGCTGTACTGGGAGCCTAAAAGAGCCATTAGCTCTGTTTCACACACCTATGAAGGCTTCATCAAGGAGGCTACATCTAACATGGAATTTGTAGTATGAGCATGATTTAACATGGCAGGGGCGAAGAGGAAGGCATTGTATCCCAAGGGAACTGCAAGAACAAAATGAGGACAGACTCCACTCTTGAAGGGCATGGAAATGAACCCATGCACCAGAAGTGTGGGATGTGTGGAAGACAGAGAGTGAGGTGAAGTCATGCTAGAAGGTTTGTACAAGTTGAACACTCAGAAATGCTTGAGACTGGAAGTGTTCCAGGTATCAAATTTTGGAATTTATCCACATATACAATGAGATACTCTGGGCATGAGACCCAAGTTAAGCCACAAAATCAGTTTATGCTTCATATGCACCTGAATGCACTTTTGTACAACACTTTGAGTGTACCCACACTTGCACTGTGACCCATCATATGAAGTTAGATGTATAATTTTCCATTTGTGACATCACACTGGTTCTCAAAAACCAGTGGATTTTGGAACATCTAAGATTCCAGATTTCCAGGTTAAGGATGCTCACACTGTATTTTAACTTCAAGGAAATCAAGAATGAATCAGTTGTAGGCAATTCAGTAGAGATTCCACAGCCCAATGTGCATTTTATAAAAGTCATTCCGGCTTTTCTCTGGATGAAAGGTTGCAGACAGGATAAACCAGAAGACATACCAGCGCTTTGTCCATCCATGTGTCCATGTTCAACCATCCAGTCTGCCAGGGAGTGTTAACAATGAACGGTGGCTAGAGTTTGATTGCTTGGGGTGGAAGTTACAAGTTCGTGAGTCTAGGAAAGATTTAAAATCCAGCTCTGACGCCCACAGCTATATATTGTTTGTCAATTTTACTTTGACCCAAACTTTAAAATGAAGAGATTTCCCATAAGAATCTAGATTTTCACCTTCTATGAAAAATCAGACCTGGCAAAACTGGACCCAATTCCCAGCTGAGGTCGAGTAGTGGAGAAACCCCTGAACAAGAGGCTTCAATAACCAATTTTTATCATCATGCTTTACATTGTGTCCCTGATAATGAAGCCAAGTGTTATGGCCAGCATGGAGCTTAGATCACTTACACTCACAACAGAGAACATGGTCACTGCACCCATGTAGCTCATCAAGGGTGCAGCTTGTTTCAAGAATAGAGATTTGTGAAGATGGCCGATCAGTGAGCAACAAAATACAGAGCTGCCTGGGAGAAACAACTCAAACGCCAGAATAAAACATCCTGGAGAGACCCAGACAGAGGGAGATGGATCCTCTTGACACAGGAAGAAATTAAAAGGTAAAAAAGCTTGTCAAATACGTTGGGACTACAACTGAAACAGCTAGAAATCACAGAACACAGCGTTTTCGTTCACGGCGACCTGCCAAGTTTGTAACAGTCTGACTCCGTGGCTGTGGGAAGAGTTGCCCAAACTCTCCCACCACCACTCACGGGAAGCACAGCAGCACTGAAGTCAGGGGTTGGTGAGCCCAATGGAGAGCAGAGCTGGCAAAGGGACCTTCACTGATCCATGGTCAGTGCTGGGAATGAGACCCCCACCCAACATGGGAGGGGAGCGACCAAATGGGCGACATGTTGGAATCTGGCAGGAGGAGCCTAAACTGGGAGCAACAGTGACTTCAGTTGGTTCCTCCCTCCCCAAAGCAGATTCGTGGGATTTGCTTGGACTGGGCCGTGCCCCAGGCCAGGACCCAATGACCCGTCCCAAATCGACTCCCTGCACCTAGCAAGCACTAACTGGGAGAAGGCCTCTGCAGTTTGGTTGGCCCGGAGGGAAGGGGCAGGCATAGGCAGCCTCTGCCTGCACCTCAGTAATAAGAGCAGTCAGGAGAGGGCAGAGGTCCCTCACCAACGTGATTCGGAGGAAATGTGGCCAACAGGGAAGGGGGCTGGGACCTGCACTTTAACCTGTGTGGAGGAAGCCAGGACCATGACAGGAGAGAGAGGCAAGAGGAGGCCCCCAGCCCAGAACCCTGAGAGCACTGATCCAGGAGGGGGAAAAACAAAGGAGACTGAAGGCAGCAAACATGCAACAGCAGACATGGCTTCAATGGACATTAGAAGATATCTTCGGGACCTTGTAGAGGAGCTCAAAACTGAAATATTAAATCAGGTAAAGCAGGATATGAGTAGAGTAATAAAAGAAATGCTCTCAGGGAGCATCTCTCAGGAAGATACGGATGGAAGAAGGGAGGAACACAAAAAAAGGAGAGAAACATTCAATAAAGAATATAAAGAAAATATAGAATACATGAAGCAGATTCAAAGAGACTACCAGGAAATTAAAAACTCCATTGAAAGCTGGCAAAACTCCTTAAAAGAAACTGAGGATAGACTATTAAAACATGAAGACAAGTTGGCAATGTGTAATGATGAAAGGAAAGATCTCTTAAAAATAACAACGAAACAGGCAGTAACAATACAAAGGCTAGAAGATGACAAGAGAATCTACAATTTAAGAATAAGAAATGTAAATGAAGAAGCAGGAATACATACAGGTGAATTACAAAGGCTATTCCCAGAAATAATTAAGGAAAACTTCCCAAGCATGGGAAAAGAAAATGACATTCAGTTAAGTGAGGCATACAGAACTTCAGCCATCTACAACCAAAACAGATCTACACCCAGACATATGATAATCAAGATACCAGAAATTCAATATAAAAACAGAATATTAAAGGCCATCAGAGAAAAGAAACAGATTACCTATAAAGGTAAGCTCATCAGGTTCACGGCTGACTTCTCAACACAGACCATCAGATCAAGAAGAGCTTGGAGCGAAATATTCCAAGCCCTAAAAGAAAATAACCTCCAGCCCAGATTGATGTACCCTGCAAAACTGTCACTAGAAATTGATGGAGAAGCAAGATGCTTCCATGACAAAGAGGAACTGGGGGAGTTTGTGACCACCAACCCAACCCTACAGAGAATACTGAAAGACATTCTAGAGAGAGAGAAAAAAAATACCAGGATTTTAGGAAGAGTGGCATAAAGGTCTCAATGAGTGGGGCAGGCAGTAGAATGAAGGAGAAAAGTAGACAAACAAGCAGAAAAATAGCATAGCAGAAATGAGGCAGAGAAGGGTAATTAGAATCTCTAACATACATGGCCTTGAAACACTATATTGTTAATAGTGCACCAGGATTTAAAATCCACATTACTCAAACTACTCTGCTTAGATGTATTATATTCTGTTCCAGTCATTCTAGACTGGATTTGAGGGTACAAACAGTAACCCCCAAAATAACAGGATATAATATGGAAATCATCCTTAATTTCCTATTAAGTCAATCTAAAGCTCTGTAAAACCTACACTGTTTTACCATGACTGATTGTAATCGAATCTGGTTTGTTGGATCACTGTTTTGTATTGATGGATTTTATTCAAAGCTGTTATGATTGATAGTATCAAGTCTGAGAGTATAGGCAACTACACTGAAGATGACAAGATTCACGAGAATATCCACTCTGGTTTGATTATTACCTGCCTTTGAAGTTTTATACTGCCTACAATGTTTTATTTTTACTAATATTGTTATGTATTGCTATATTCAATTATACTGCTATATTCATTTATGCCTGATGATATAGGCAATTCTACTGAAGATAATAAGAAACAACACAGCAATCATTGTAGATCACCTTGTACTGTGGTTTTATATGACTTTTTGGTTTCATGTTTTTATAGGGATTTGTTTTGTTTTGTCTTACTAAGGTTTGTTTTTCCCTCTAATACAGAAAGAATAGAAATACATGTAGAGACTCATGTACGCGTAGCTGTTAACAGTCTCACTGTTTGACTATCTACTTTGTATGTTTTAATTTTTTAACTTGAACAACAATTTCTAAGAGGACAATATGTAATTTATCAACTAGTGATTTCTTATTATCTTTTTTCTGAAATTCTATATTATCTCTACCCTTTACATGCTTTTTTTTTCCTCTTTAAATAAAATTTTTTTTTAAAAAAGAACAGAGATTTGTGCCATTGATTAACAGTTCCAGGCCTGGATCCTCACCCGAGGGCCCACCCTGCCACCAGGAACTTAGCAGAGGCCTGCATCAGTCATAAGCTGCCTGGAACCTCTCCCAAGGGCCCGCCCTGCCACTGGGAACATCAAGGAGGCCCGCCCAAGACTGAAAACTGCCCTGGACTGCTTCTGCTGGGTCCACCCTCCCACCTGGAACATCAGAAGACCTCAGCAAGCTCCAGTTAGTGTGAAAAAATTTGGAACTTTGCTCCCAGGTGGCAAACCTTGGACTACAGTAGATTAACTGTATCAGTGTGGTGAGATGCCCCTAAAATAGAGGTGTACAGGGGATAAATAGGGCCAGTAGTAAAATCCCCTCCAACTAACTGTAAGACTTTGGTGAGTCTGAATGAGTGTGTGTGATCCCCTCCTACACATAGAAAACATCAGGCAGAGTGAAAATGACAAAATGAAAAAGCAAAATGCAGTCTCAAACATATAGTACACCAGAAGCAAGTATAGGAGACATTGAAATAGAGGAACCGCAAAGTAACACACTGGGAATCTCTGAAAAGATAGCAAGTGAAATAAAAAAAAACAACTGCATCAGGCTAAAGAGGAAATCAAATTAGAAGTACTCTCCCATGAAAAAATAGAAATAACAACTTTAGTAAAGGAGTTGTTGAATGCAGCTAAAGAAGAACTAGAGAAAAAACTACATGAGCATGGGAAACTTATTGAAACTTTGAACGAACAATATAGAAAACAAGCAGAAGTCATGAAACAAACTCAAAGAGACATCCAAGAACAAAAAATTGTATTGAAAGTGTGCAAAACCACCTAAAGGAAGCTGAGGATAGGATTTTGGACCTTGAGGACAGGATCACAATTAGTGATCAGGAAAGGATAGAACTTTTAAAAATCACAAAGCAACATAAAATGACAATCCAGAAGCTTCATGATGATGCCAAGAGCAACAATATAAGAATAATGGGCATTAGCAAAGATATAGGAGTCCAGGCAAATGACATGGAAAGTATTTACAGAAATAATAGCAGAGGATTGCAAGATGGCCAACTGAGTGGCGGCACTGTAAGAGAGCTTCTCTGAGGAAAAAAAAATAAAAACAACTCAGATGCTGGAATCTGGCAAAATGGAGAAAGCCAAACAAAAGGAGAGGAATTCTCACGACCCAGGAAGAAACTGAGGAAAAAGAAAAAGAAAAAAAAAAAAAGAAAGAAGAAAAAGAAGCATGGGCAGAGGGCTGGAACTGGGCAAGCCCCGATCACTGTACTGGCAAGTCTTAAATTCAGGTGACTCACGATCAAGCTGAGATCGCGGCCCTGCCGAGAGTGGAGGTTGATGAGCTCCAGAACATCGGCTGAGGGAAGCCCTGAAACGAGGAGTGGAAAGAGCCAGTCCAGCTGCGCGAACTTTGGTGATTGAGGGGAACTGAAATCCCCAAATTGGGAGGACTGGCTGGGCGACATTTTGGAGTTGGTCAGGGCCGGCTTGAATCAGGGCCCTAAGAAGCCTCTGCTGATGACTCTTAGTCCAAAGCAGATTGGTGGGATCTGCTCAGGCTGGGCCACGCCCCTGGTTGAAGCCCAATAGCCAGGGTCGAGGCTTTCCTGGGACAGTGGTGAGGCTTTCCTGGGCCAGTGGCATCCCCACGGAACACACAAACCTGTTGAAGCATTAACTAGTTGACTGGCGTAGGGGGAGGAGCCAGCTCTCAGCCTGAAACTCACAGATCCACTGCAGATTGAGTGGCGGTACTTCCCTAGCAAGTGTGCTGCACAAAAACTGTAAGCAAAATGAAAGGCCCAGAGACCTCCACCACCCACCTGTCTTAAGGGGGCCGAAAACATGACAAGACAGAGAAAGAGCAAAAGGTCCCCAACTGTGGAAACAGGGAAAGTGAGTTCAACAGAGGTAAATGCAGAGGAGGTTGAGAGCAGCAAACCTGTAATGTCAGAGACAGACTCATCAGAAATAAAGAAATACATCCATGACCTCATGGTCAAATTTAAATCTGAAATTCTAACTCAGGTGAAGCAAGATACAAGAAGACTAATAAAAGAAGTCCTGGGTAATCCTCAAGTAAACACAAGTGAAAGAATAGAGGAACCCAGAGAAAGGAGAGAAGCCTTTGATGAAGAATATAAACAAAACCTAGAGAATATATGAAACAGATCCAAAGAGAATATCAGGAAATTAAAAACTCCATTGAAATCTGGCAAAACCTTTTAATAGAAACTAAAGACAAACTTTCAAAACTTGTAGATTTGCAAAGTATGATCGTGAAAGGAAGGATCTCTTAAAAATAACAAGGAACCAGGAAACAACAATACAAAGGCTAGAAGATGACAAGAGGATTTATAACCTAAGAATAAAATATGTGAATGAAGATGCAGCAACAAATACCAATGAAATAAAAAGGCTATTCACAGAAATAATTAAGGAAAACTTCCCAAACATAGGTAACGGAAGTGAAGTTCAGATAAATGAGGCATATAGAACACCAGCCAGCTACAACCCAAACAGATCTACACCCAGACATATAATAATCAAGATCCCAGAAATCCATCATAAGAACAGAATATTAAAAGTGGTCAGAGAAAAGATAAAGATTACCTATAAAGGAAAACTCATCAAAATCACAGTGGACTTCTCAATGCAAACCATCAAATCAAGAAGAGCTTGGAGTGAAATATTATTCCAAGCCCTAAAAGAAACTAACCTCCAACCCAGAATGATGTACCCTGCAAAACTATCTCTCAAAATTAATGGAGAGACAAGATATTTCCACAACAAAGAGGAACTGGGGGAGTTTGTGACCACCAATCCAACCCTGCAAAGAATACTGAAGGACATTCTAGAGAGAGAGAAGAAAACCACCAGGGTTCCAGGAATAATGGCAGAAAGGCCTCAAAGAAAGGCACAGACAGTGGAATGAAGGAGAAAAGTAAACAAATAACAACAGAAAAATAGCATGGCAGGGAAAAAAACAGAGAAGATTGTTTATAACACTGTTTTATCTTGACTGATTTTATTTGAATCTGGTATGCTTGAGAGTGTTGAGTCTGAGAGCAGGGGCAACTACTCTGAAGATGACAGGATTCAATAGTATACCCATTCTGGTTGGATTGTTATCTGCCTTTGAAGTCCTATAATGTCTCCAATGTTTAGATTTAATTAATAATATAAAGCAATGCTAAGTTTATATTATATTTGACGATATAGACAATTTTATTGAAAATAACTAGAGACATCATAGTGACTACCATAGATCACCTAATGTTGTGTTTTTGTATGTTCTTTTCATTTCGTGTTTCTCTAGGAATTTGTATTGCTGACTTGTTTTGATTTGTTTCTCCCCCTAATACAGAAAGGCTAGGTATATGTGTAGAGACTTATACATGTGCAGAACTTCTAAGTAGTTTGCAAGAATGGATTATAGTTATTGTAAGGGGAAATAAAAGGAAAAGAGAATATTCTAAAGGATGTAACTGCATGTATGTTTGGGTGTGTGGAATTAAAAACCATGTTGCTAAAGTTTTAGTTGGATGGATGAGCAAAACTGACTGCAGTCTCACTGTTTGGATGCCCACTTTGTGGACTTTAGTTTTGTAGCTTGAACAACTGCATCTAAGAGGAAAGTATATACTTCTCAACTAGTGATTATTACTTGTTACTATTTTTTTGTTTTCTTTTGGTTTGAGATTTTGTATTGTTTCTACCCTCTTTCCATTTCAAAATTTTTTCTTTAAATAAAACAATTAAAAAAAAATAAAGCAAGAGGAGGAAAAGAAAGTGCTCTAAAAGAGATAACTGTATGTAACCTTAAGTGTGTAGGATTGATAACCATGTTACTAAGTTTTTGTTGGATTGGTGAATAGAACTGTTTGCAGCCTCACTGTGTGAAAGTCCACTTTGTATGCTTTAATTTTGTAACTGGAACAACTATATCCAAGAAGACAATATGTAATGTATCAAATAGTGATTTCTTACTGTTTATTTTTTTTTGAAATTCTGTATTGTTTCTACCCTTTTTTCTGTTTTGCTTCCCCACTCTTTAAATAAAAAAAAAGAAATAATAGCAGAAAATTTCCCAAACATGGGGAAAGAATCTGAAATGCACATAAGTGAGGCATATAGAATACCAAACAGTCACAATTAACATAAATCCACACCTAGACACATAATAATTAAGATCTCAGACATACAGCATAAAAACAGAATACTAAAAGCTGTCAGAGAAAAGACACAACTCACCGATCCAGGAAAGCCCATTAGAATCAGAGCAGACTTTTCAAGACAACCCTCAAGTCAAGAAGAGCTTGGAGTGAGGTATTTCAAGCCCTGAAAGAAAACAATCTTCAACCCAGACTGATGTACCCAACAAAACTTTCATTCAAATTTAATGGAGAAACAAGATACTTCCATGACAAAGAACAACCGAAGAAATTCATGTCCAACAAACCAACCCTACAAAGAGTACTGAAAGACATACTAGACAGAGATAAAAATGACCACAATCCTCAAAACAACAACAGAAAGAAACCACCAGGTAGGATAAGCAATTAAATAAGAGGAAAAGCAGAAAGAAACAACAGGAACATAACATGGCAAAGTCAACCCAGTACATATCAGTGGTATCCATAAATATAAATGACCTCAACTCACCGATAAAAAGGAATAGATTGACAGAATGGATCAAGAAACAGGACCCCACAATATGCTGTATACAAGAATCACATCTGACCCAAAAAGAAACTCATAGATTAAAAGTCAAAGGATGGAGAACAGTATTCCATGCAACAGGAACACAGAAAAAAGCAGGGGTATCCTATTTGCAGACAACGTGAACTTCAAACCTAAAATGATTAAAAGAGATAGAGAAGGTCACTACATACTTGTTAGTGGTAAAATTCAAGAGGAAGACCTAACAATTATAAATATATATGCGCCAAATACAGGAGCACCCAACCATATAAGACAGATACTAATGGACATGAAAAACCAAATACACAAGAACACAATTATAACAGGAGATCTTAACAGCCCATTGTCACAAAGAGATAGATCAACTAGACAAAAAGTCAGCAAATAACAGAGCTGAATCATACCTGTGAGCAATTGGACTTAGCAGATGTTTACAGAGTGTTCCACCCAACCACATCAGAATACACATTCTTCTCAGCTGCACATGGGACATTCTCCAAAATAGACCATATATTATCCCATAAAACATTCTTAAGTAAATGCAAAGGTATTGAACTCATACCATGCATAATATCTGACCATAGTGCACTGAAATTGGTAATTAATGGCAAAAGAAAGTGTAAAACCTGCATAAATACATGGAAATTAAATAACAACCTTGCGAACCACCAGTGGGCTACAGACGAAATTAAAGAAGAAATAAAGCAATACCTACAATTCAATGAAAATATAGAAACAACATACTGTAATCTGTGGGATGCAATGAAAGTGGTCTTAAGAGGGAAATATATAGTAATAAACTGTCATATCAAGAAAACAGAATGAGCACAAATAAACAACCTAATGCTCCATCTCAAGCATCTAGAAAAAGAAGAGCAAGCTAAACCCAAAGCTCATAGAAGAGAGGAAATTGTAAAGATTAGAGCAGAAATCAATGCAATTGAAACTAAAAAAACAATACAAAGAATTAATGAATCAAAAAGCTGTTTTTTTGAGAGAATCAGCAAAATTGACAAACCCCTAGCTATCCTTATCAAGAGAAAGAAGGAAAAAACCCACATTCATGCAATAAGAACTGAAAAGGGAGAAATTAGTACAAATCCCATGGAAATTCAAAAGATCATGAATACCTACTTTGAAAATCTCTACTCACATAGAGTGGAAAACATAGAGGAAATGGACAGATTTCTAGAAACATGAACTACCAAAGCTCAACCAAGAAGATAGAGCAATTTTGAACAACCCAATATCAGCTATTGAAATTGAAAATGTAATTAAAAACTTACCAACAAAGAAAAGCCCAGGTCCTGCTGGATTCACAGCTGAATTCTACAAGAAATTTAGAGAATATCTGAGGCCAGTACTCCTTAAACTCTTCAATGAAGTTGAGAAAAAAGCAATCCTCCCTAAATCATTCCTGGAGGCAAGTATTACTCTGATACCAAAACCAGAGAAAAATCCAACCAAAAAAGAGAACTATAGGCCAATCTCACTAATGAACATTGATGCAAAGATTCTCAACAAAATACTGGCAAATAGAATGCAGCAAATCATCAAAAAGATTATACATCATGACCAAGTGGGGTTCATTCCAGGAATGCAGGGATGGTTTAACATATGCAAATCAATAAATGTAATACACCACATCAACAGAGCCAAAAACAAAAACCACATGGTCATCTCAATAGATGCAGAAAAAGCTTTTGACAAAGTCCAACACATGTTCATGATAAAAACCCTTCAGAAATTCGGAATACACGGCATCTAACTCAACCTTTTAAAGGCTATCTATGACAAACCAACAGCCAACATTATACTAAATGGACAAAAACTGAAAGCTTTCACTTTAAAATCAGGAACAAGACAAGGATGTCCACTATCACCACTCCTTTTCAATATAGTTAGGGAAACACTAGCCAGGGCAATCAGACAAGAGAGAGAAATAAAAGGAGTAAAGATAGGAAAAGAAGAAGTTAAATTATCGCTATCTGCAGATGACAAGATACTCTATATAGAAAACCCAAAAAAACTCCATTAAAAGACAACTAGAGGTAATAAACAAGTTCAGCAGTGTAGCTGGATACAAAGTCAATGCTCAAAAATCAATAGCATTCCTCTACACAAACAAAAAACTCACTAAGAGAGAAATTATAGAAATATCACCCTTTACAACAACATGTAAAAAAATGAAATACTTAGGAATCAACCTAACTAAAAATGTAAAAGACCTATATGCTGAAAATTATACTACACTGAAAAAGAAGACTGAAGAGGATATTAGAAAATGGAAGGACATTCCTTGCTCTTGGTTAGGAAGAACCAACATTGTGAAAATGGCTATACTCCCAAAACTGTTATACAGATTTAGCGCAATCCCAATCAAAATACCATTGACATACCTCACAGATCTAGATAAAACACTACTAAAATTCATTTGGAAACAGAAAAAACCTAGAATAGCAAAGGTAATTCTAGACAACAAAAGTAAGGGAGGAGGCATCTCACTTCCTGACTTGAAACAGTGCTATAAAGCCACAGTGATAAAATCAGCTTGGTACTGGCAAAGAAATAGACCTGAGGATCAATGGAACAGATTAGAAGATGCAAGCACAACTACAAAGACACTCAGCCACCTGATATTTGACAAAGGTGCTAAATATGTCCACTGGAAGAAGAATAGTCTCTTTAATAAATGGTGTTGGAAAAATTGGCTCTCTACATGCCGAAGATTGAAACTAGATCCAAGCCTATCACCATGCACAAAACTAAAGTCTAAATGGATCGCAGACCGCAATATTAAAACAGAAACACTAAATCTACTGGAAGACAAGGTAGGTAGAAGTCTTGGAGACATAGGGGTAGGCAGAGAATTCAACAAAATGTAAACTGCATGGGAAACACTTCAAAGAATCAACAAATGGGATCTCATATTATTGAAAAGTTTCTGTCCTTCAAAGGAAATCACCAACAGAGTGAAAAGAAAACCCAGAGTGGGAAAGAATTTTAGCCAGCAACCCCTCAGACAAAGGACTTGTGTTCAGAACATATAAAGAATTGAAAAACATCAAGCCCTCCAAATTCAAAGACCCTCTACAAAAATGGGCATCTGAGATGAACACACAGTTCTCAGTTAAAGATAAACAAATGACAAATAAATACATGCAGAAATGTTCACCATCACTGGTCATTCAAGAAATGCAAATTAAAACATTGAGATTTCACCTCACTCCGGAAGGAATAGCTGCCATCAAGAAATCAACTGATAACAAATGTTGGCGAGGCTGCGGGGAAAAAGGAACACTGCTCCACTGTTGGTGGGAATGTAGACCGGTGTAACCATTATAGAAATCCATATGGAGAATTCTCAGAAGACTAGGATTGGAAGCCCCATTCAATCCAGCTATTCCCCTCCTGGGTATTTTCCCTGAAGAACTGAAAAGTTCATATCACAGTGATATATTTGCACCCATGTTCATAGCTGCACAATTTGTGATAGCTAAATCCTGGAAACGACCAAGATGCCCATCAACTGCAGAGTGGATGAAAAAAATGTGGCTTTTTTACAATGGAATATTACTCAGCTATAAAAAAGCATGATCTTGAGGCCTTCATAGGTAAATGGAGACAACTTGAGACTATCCTCACTAGTGAAATAAATAAGAATCATATTTATAAATATTATATTGTGTCTCTAGTGTAAAAAGTAAATAGGAACTACAAGTGTAATAAAACCAAAATGTGTAATTGCTATTGTAAAAAATAGAGGAAAAGAAAGTGCTCTAAGGGATATAACTGCATGTATTTGATTATATTTAGATTATTTGATTATATTTAGATCTATGTTCACTGGGGATATTTACCTGTAATTTTGTTCTTTTTTAGTATCCTTATTTGGCTTTGTTATCAGGGTTATTCTGGCCTAGTAAAAAGAGTTTGTAGCAAAAAAAAAAAAAAAAAACAGTTCCATTAACACTTTTTAGGGTGAATACACTGTCATTGTTGAAAGAATACAACTTAGAATATCACTGGTTTGTTGTTTGTTTGCAGTAATGAGAATAGAACCCAGGGACTTTGCACTGAGCTGTATCTCCAGTCTTTTTTTTTTTTATTTTTGGGGTATATATGTATTTGTTTACTTACAGATTTTCACTGAGTTACTAAGTTGCCAGAGCCAGCCTTGAACTTGTGATCTTCCTGCATCAGACTCCCAAAGTGCTAGAATCATAGGCAGGCATCACCACGCCTGGCCACACTTTTTGCTTCTCTTATCTCACTATACTTATCTACGTCACTTGTTTTGCATTTATATCCCCAAACTTAGAGAAACAAGAAACCTCAAGCAAGACTTCCTGAGAAAGTGACACCTGAATTACAACATAAAGCATAAATAGAAGAGTTTATAAATGCTTCTGTCACTCCTTGGAATAGTAACACCATATATACCAAAATTTCTGAGTCAATTCATGTCTTGCTTTATTTAATTTGACTTTATTATGCTAAGGACTTGGGGCTATTGAGAAGATAGGGCCTAGTAGAAGTCACACGTTATTTGATAAATATGTGTTCATTATTTACTAGGTTCCTGGCACTCTACTGGGTTTGGAAGGTACAGTGGTGAGCAAGATAAATACATACTAAAGTTACCACAATAGCTAAGGAGATTGATAGTGAAATAATAAATTGCAATAAGAGTGGTAGATGAGGCTAGGTTAATGTACAAGTTAGAACAACTTGAAGGGCACTGCGTCAATTAGGAATGCTTTCAGCCACAAATAACAGAAAGTCTGAAGGATGGATGGTTCAACCTGAGCTTCTTTTTCTCGTATAACAAAGAAATCAGGAAGAAAGCAGCTGCTGACGTTTTTATGGGGGTTCCTGTGATTTTCTAGGCCTGCCCTTCCTGGTTGCATGGGGCATTTGGGATTTCTGATGAACAGAAACTGGTTTTGGGTGTGGGCAAAAAGGGGAGCAAGAATGGTGGATGATATGATCTCTGACCTGGCCAGCTGCGTGAAAGAGGTATTTGTTGTTGCAACTGTGTACGGTGACTTGGAACTTCATAGGTTGAAGCTGATATGAATGACGGTGAAGCCATATATTAAGAAGTTTGAAGAAGAAAGACAGTGAATGCTAATAGTATAAAACTTATGTGATTCAATGCTCTTTTAATTTAGCATTCTGAATATTAAGAAAAAAATTATTGAAACTCTGCAAAACAATCAAGAATGGGAAAGCATGGTACAGGAATGAAAGTGAAACTTTTGGGGATACCAGTAGCATCCAGGAAATTTTGCTGAATGTAAATATTCATGATTTACAGCTCTCTTTAGTGAGTCAGAATTTAAAGTTTTGACTTGTTGCTTTTGAGATAGGGTTTCACTATGTAGTTCAGGCTGGCCATGAACTCACTATGTGGCCCAGGCTGGCATTGAACTTAGAGTGATCCTCTTGTCTCTGTCTCCTGAGTATTGGGTTTACAGACACACAACACCATGCCTGACCTGAGAAAATGGATCTTATTTGGTAAATAAAGGGGCCCATGGCCTTCATGAGTACATGGAAACTGGGCCATGAGAGGTTAAGGCCGGTGTACTGGGAGGTCCATTCTTAGGTAATTTGTCTTTACACATGGGCTCCACTTGCAAGGGAGGAAAGACAAGGCAGAGAAGTAAAAGCAACAGTCTGCCTTGCTTCCCTTTCACTAAAAGTGATTTAATACATAAAACCAGACCAACATGAATGGAGAAGAACTCTGTGGAAGACCCGATACTGAGTGTATTAAATATGTATGACACACTGTATATTCTCTGGATCCCTATCTGGGTCCTCCACAGTGGATAAAATGACAAAAATGTGATTAATAATATTGTAAATCCTGTTGATTGGAAAATTCAGAGACATATGACAGATTGACCTGACTCTCTGATTGAAACCAATATCACTGAAATAACCTTCCAGTTCACGAGAAAGAATAATGTCTTGCCTGCGGGCCAGAACACAACACGAGAAAATGCGGTTGTCTTTCAAGGTTTGTTTTCATGTATTAAATGCCCTCAAAACATTCTGTATCTGAATCTTTTTGTCTAGATACCAAGCTCCTAGCTCCAAACTGCCATTTTTTTTCATTAACCCTTCAAAGCTATCCCTATGATAGTCAATGTAAAACTGAACAAGAGAAAAAATGAAATATACCAAGATGCCAACAATGAAAATATTTAGGTGATGCATTTGAGTGATTTTTCCATATTTTATGGCCCTTTCCAAGTTTTTTCCAAGTTTTTCACAAACATATATGATTGAGAGGGGAAAAAAAATCAAATGTTTATATTAAAAGATACATTAGAAACAAAAAGAATTCCCCTAGTGGATCAGCCTTACCCCTCATCCTAGACCATGAGTTTATAGCAGAGTTGACTCTACTGTTGGCTCCAGGTATGGGCATGCCAACAGTTGATCCCATTTTTGGAGACAGCAGTTTGGTTCAGGAAAGGGTATGAGACCAATTGAAGTAAGCTTTTTTTCTGATGGACTTGAACTTGGGTAAGTACATGTCTGGAGTTATATATTGTTATGGTGGATATATTAGGCTCAAGAATTCATTTGGAGAAAGATTAGTTCTGCTTGACATTGTTTGAGATGCCAGATCAAGCCAGTTCTGAGATTTTCCCTGTTTCTGGACTTTTCTATTATAAGAGCCAAAAAAATCCTTTATGGGCTTAAACCAATTCAACTCACATTTTTGTCCATTACAACTGAAAGAATTCCAATTTACAGAGCCTTTTGTCTAGTTAATATCCTACTCAGGGGTATTGTTTACAGAGAATTTAATTGTTATACTTGGGAAAGACCAAAAAAGTTGCACAGGAAGGTTCCATGCGCTGTATTCCTACAAATACCACAACTTGAAATATTTATGTAACACACTGTCTTTTACAGGCCAGCTTTGCCCATTGAACTGCTAAGCACAACTATAAAGGTTTTTGTTACAAGCAAATTAACTCTGCGGTCATATATATAATCATTAATAAACACCAACTCATTATAAGCTATGTTTTGGAAGGTTCTAAGCAATGTCCTGGTAACAGTTCTTTCATTCTGACAAATACACTGAATAATAAACTCAAGCAAAGGTTCTCAATGCTACTGAGTTTCCCTGTCATTCAAAGGCCAAACAATTTGAAATTCAGTGATTTTGAATGTATAAAAATTCCATCTCGTCTAAGCTCAGTCATGTGCTACTCACGAGACCCCCTGAAGTGATCTAGAACTACAGGAGGGCTGATAGCCAAACTCCAGGAAAAAAACAGTACCCCACCCACTAATTCTGACGAGACCCTCTTGGGAAAGGAGGAGGCTCGGGGTAGAGAAAAATCTGTGCCTTCTGATTTTCTCCTTCTTCCACAGGAGTGGAATTCAGTGGCAGGTGACAGTATAACCGCGAAGCGGGTTGGATACCTGAGAAGATCAGAGAAGAGCCCTGTCCACTGCTGTGGGAGCTCATGGTTCTTAGCATCTGACCAGCAAAGGTGAAGCCTGCATTGAAGTGCTCAGGTGCTTTAATTCCCTCTGCTACACGGATTCCAGCTGAACAAGACGATTTCTAACTTGCAGGCAAAGGCAATGATAAATACACCCATTTCTTATGCCTGTGAGGTGAATGTACACCTTCCTCTGTGCACATCCTATGTAGCTACATGGCAGCCTTTTGAGCAAGGAATATGGAAAAAATTTCCTGTTCACACCAGCATCCCCTTGTACCACTCCAGGCAGCTCTAAAATGGTTCAAGCCTTTCCTCACACAGAAAAACATTCTCATGAATATTAGACATGTTAGTGCTGCTCAGCCTCACCTGTCTGATGACAGGTCACTAAGAGGCCAGGCCTCTCTGCCAACAGAAAACAATCATTCTCTAATCCTTGTCATGTACTAGGGCATTTTCTCATTTTTAAAAATCATCATGTTCCTAACTCTTGTTTTACTTTTATTAAAAAGTGAAACATTTAAAAGACCCAAAGAAAAATAGTGAAGTATGAGGTAAAAATAAGTCTTTCTTCTAACCACCATAGCTCCTCCTCACAGAGAAATAATAATAATTTCTAGAGTGTACCTTCTGGAATTTGCTATACAGTGAACAAATAAAAATTTGTTTGTGTATGGAAAATATAAATGTCCTGATAAATGGGATAGTTAGCAAGATAAAAATCAGTACCCATTTTCCCCAAGCTGCCATTGTTGATCTGGAAAGAAAGATCTAAAAAAATAATCCAGAAGGAGATATCTTTTTTTTTCTTTTGCAAAGGAAAAGCAATTTTCTCAGAAGTACTCAGACACCAAGTGCTCTGGGGTGGCAGTAAGGGGAACAACTTATGCCTGGGTGCTTTGGCAAAAGCTACTCTTAGTCTGGTATGCTTAGAATGGCTTTAAAAAGGAGGTGTGCCAATATAAAAAAGAGATCTCTGCCCTGTGTCTCCTGGGAAAGATATGATCCAGCTTTCAGCCTATCCCTGAAGTTAGCGAATCTGGTTGAGTGCCTGGGAGATCCACCTGGAAAAGACACTGAGGTCTCACCTGGAGGGAAAAGGGACAATTGCCTTTCACTAGGGACCAAAGTCTACCATGCAAGGGTTCCTGCAGGGAGCAAGTCTCAGGCTACATTTATGATTTGGAGAATAATGACCCAGCCTATGCATGCAAATTAAAAGAGCCAAATCCACAGCACAAACATGGACCATCACAGTTCTCCAGGATCTGGAGAAGCAAGACATCCCAGTGGCCATGGAGAGGTGTCACTTAGCAGTGGCGCCAAGACTGGTCAGTGCAAAATAGAGTGGAAGCAAGACAGACAGACAGACAGAGCAGAGGCTCTGCTGCAATGGCGCCCCCTGCTGATAGGAACTGGACTGACACCGATTTTGAACTATAAACACTGGGGTTTGGGGACAATTCATACAGGCAGGTGGACACCCGAGCAGTTCCTGGATTACTAGGAAAAACAGGAGAGATGCATCCACCCACAGACCATGTTCTTGAAGTCTAATATCCAACTGTTACATAGAAGATGCTGCATACTTTATAACTTTATGTATACTTACTATGTGATGCTCCAGGGGTGTGTATAAAGCCACCCCTTTGTATCTGCAGGAAACTGATTCCAGGGCTTCGGAGGACACCCAAGTCCTTGGAGTGTAAAGCCTCTTGTGTAAAATGGTATACTGTTTGCATATTTTATAGTCTGTACACATCACGATCCCTAGATTATTCATATCGAACACAACGCAAGTTGTGGTTATACTATATTGTTCTGGGAATACCAACAAGAAAAGTCTGCATGTGCTCAGAACAGATGCAGTTCTTTTTAAATATTATAAATCTGCAGTTGCAGAGCCCACGAGTGTGTGCGCATGTGCATCCATGCATGAATGCATGTCCCTGTGTGGTTCCTACCATAGTTACTCTTCAATTAGCTATTTAATATGGGGGACTTTGCATATCTTCCTGTATTTATATACCTGTTTTATTCCTTTTAATGAGTGCACATAAAATTATTGTATAAATTTAGTAATCTTTATTTAATTCGTTCTCCTTTGAAAGATACACTAAGCCCAGTTATTCCTAGTATTACAGCGTTAAACTAAATATTCTTTCAAACATATTTTTATCAATGAGTTAAACTCGTAAAATTCCTGGTCATAGATCTGTGTACCTACAAGCATAATGTATATCTCCAGATGAGTCTGCAAAATGATACCTCAGTTTATACACCTAGGGATGGGCTTTGACCCATTTTCTCATGGTTTCCAAATGTATATAGTGTAGACATTCCTCGGGTCACTACCCACTTCTAGTCCTACGACTAGGTCATTAAATCAATTGCTCGCTAAATGAGGAAGTATGCATAGTATATACATTACAATATTTCGAACAAAGAAATGGTCAAAGGAAACTCCAACTTGACTTTTCTTTTATTTACATAACTCTTATGTGCAATACTGTAACGTATACCAGAGCATAAGACTGCAATACTGTGCTGTACAGTATGATCAGCAAAAATTGCAGTACTTTATAAACAAGGTGTACTGTACTAGAAAAAAGAGATCAGGGCTCTATAAACAAGGTGTGAAAAACTGTACCAAAAAAAAAAAAGATGGCTCATGAGTCCAAACAGGACACCTCAATCATCAATCTGAAAAGCTATTAAACAAATAGGTCATTAAGTGAGGAATATCTGTATTAAATGTGTAATTTTTTTACTTTAATAGTGGAAAATGTCATTACATTTGATGCTGCAAAAAATCCTACCAAATAAAGACTATTTTCTCTTTTTTTCAATGAAAAAAACAATACTGATAAAGACTATATAACTTAGTATATTGCTAATAGAAGAACAAAGGTTCATGTCTGATTTTAAAGCTCCTTTATTATTCACATAACAACACTTTAAGTACCGTTATCAGTATGCAATAAGTGTTTTTAAACTTGTTTTTCATATATAACCTTTAAGGCTTATTTATTTATTTATTTATTTATTTATTTTGAGACAGAGTCTTGTTAGGTAGCTTAGGACAGCCTGAACTCGTTACATAGCCAGGGCCTCCTCCTGCCTCAGCCTCTTGAAGATCAGGATTACAAGTGTGTGCCATCATGTTGGCTAGTATCTTCAATTATTATGCCCATTTTATGGGAAGATAACTGTAGTAGCAGAAAATCAATGTACTCAAATCACATAACTAGTTAGTGGCAAAGACAGTATTAGAACCTCAGCTGGTTGGTTTCATTTGTTTTTAACTAAATAGCAACCTCTTATATTTATTTTCACTTAGCAAAGAGCAAAATTCACCTCTGTAAAGGCACTAGCTCTACATGTCAATGTTTATTAAAAGCATGCTAAGGAAATACGAGCGGACTGAAGAAAGCCACAACAGTGGGTTTCAGCCACATGTTTTGAAACCTATCCACGAGCATTCCTCCCTCTCCCGTTCTGAGAATCTGAGACTCTCAGAGTTCACTGTGTTCATTGTTTGTTGATCTTGTCTATGCAGTTACCAACTGCAATCACGTTTAGTGATATAAATTTAATCACTCAGGTGAAGACCAGATCTGCAATTTCCATTGTACCCTGAGCTTCTCTAAGTATTATGGGCAGTTGTAAGCTTAATTACTATTATCTGGTGATGATTTCAATAGAACAATTTTAAGAACCCATTCTTCTACTACTAATATTTGTTTTTAATGAATCCATTTTATCATAGATATTTTTGTATCACAGCATTCCAAAAAATACAAATTTAGCTTTATTTTATGTAAAGGAAAAATGTCAGCCTGCCACTGTATAAATTCTATAAATTTTTGTTTTTAAAGAAAATTAAAATGAATTTTCAAAAATACTGTATAAGTGCTGTACACCTAAACAATAATTTTACAATTTAAATAAGACAAAAATACCTATGAGTCAGTTGATTATAGATCATGTAACACTTCTATGCAAAACAAGACATTTTCCTAGATTTATCATCTGAGTATATTCTAATGTCCCTAGTATTATAAATATATAAGGATTTTTATAACACCAAAGCTAAAAAAAGATCAATTTATACAAGTAATAAATTCTACTGAAACATTTTCAGTTAGAAAGCTCAAGTGATTTCTAAGTTTCTTGGGCTGAGTAATACAAGCAACCACTGTTTCTTTGTACTTTTTTTTTACATCTCAGAGTTCTTTGTATTTTCTATTGTCACAAAGCCAAAGACCATACCAAAAGGTTGTCTCATTAATACAGAAATAGGATGCCATTAATTAGGCTCATTAACAGACTTTAGAACACAGTAAGTACTTTCCCAGGCTTTCAGGAGCAGTCGGCTCTATAATGAGTCTTCTTTGGTCACTCCTGCCTATGAGAAATATTATTGTAGCTTTTTAAAGTCAATAATGCCAAAGAATGTTCAGGAAAGACATTTACCTGTCCCTTTCATAATGACAATGTGACGAATTAACTAGTGTCATCTAGGGTTTGCACACTGTAATGATTTTCAAAGAGTGCAATGTACCTTCGATAAAATAAAAAATCAATTATAACTAGTTTACTCCATCTGTGGGAGAGTTACCAGAGCCATATTGTCAACCACTTTCCTGACCTCTTACATCTTTTGGTCTCCAGCACTCAATGTGACTGTCCCTCTAGATTTCCACACGTGGAGAATTTGTGTAGATGGTCATGGAGAGAGAAGGAAGTATCAGTAAGTTTTAAAAAGCAATTTGGTAAAGAAACATGCAATTCTAGATGTGATTCCAATGAAACAAATTACAGTGAGAACCACATCCACTGAGGAGTACTGGAGTGGCAGAGGTCTTTTAAATACATATTCAACCATATTATTAAGCTACTCTTGAAGTGAGAAAGAACAGCAAGCAAAGTCCATTTTTTACATCTCATGATTCTTTGTATTTTTTTGCTGTCATAAAATCCAAGACCACATCATACATCTTGCTAATACTGAAACAAAAAGAAATAGTGCATTGGTTTGTTAAAAGGTAAATTAACCAAATAAACACTCCAGATTAGTGTAAGTAGATGGGAAATATTCCTTCCTTCCTTCCTTCCTTCCTTCCTTCCTTCCTTCCTTCCTTCTGCAGATGCTTAGTGAGTCAACTCTCTGTTAAATTTTAGGGCTACAGCAGAGAACAGAGAAGGCTAAACACAGCCCTCGGGTTTTAAAGAGCTCACTTTTTCATAAGGAAATCCTATCGTGAACATATGGATAATTTCAATTTAAGTACATCACATGGTCCAAAGTAATACAATGTGCACAAATAAATATAGCAGAGATTGGAGTGTCAGGAAAAAGCCATTTTAAATACACTGATCAGAAGATTTATGGAGAAGGTGACATTTCAGTCTATACCTGCAGATGACAACAGTCATGAATATTTACATGGAAAAGCATCAGGGCAAAAGGAAGGACAAGTGCAGAGTGACAAAATATGTTCATGGGCCAGCAAGGACAGGTGTGGTCACAGCAGCATGAGCAGAGGGATGATAAGAAGAAGAAAGGAGTGCAGGCCCAAGATTAAATCCCAAATGAAGCAAATGAGGCCTGACGTCCTACAAAAGCATTTACTCTGAGTGAGATGATGCCATCATTTAGATCTAAACTGTCCTCCAAGGGTTTCAGGTGTTTCTAAAGGTAGGGCTTTCAGGGGGTGACCCAATCACAGTTGTGATCTACTCATCTGTGATCTATCATTTGAGGAGTTCACAGTTGAATGCTACCTGCAGGTGAGACCCAGTTGGAGAGGGTGGGTCCCTGGATTTACCTTTGGAGAAAGTATCTGATCCTCTGATTTTCCCTTGGATCTCTGCTTCCTGGGTGCCACTGAGTAGCTTCTTTCCACCAGGTCCTTTCACAAAGATGTTTGTGCCTTTGAAAGAGCTAACCATGGACTGAACTCCCTGAAACAGTGACCCAAAATGAACCTCCCTCCTTAAACTGTGAATGCCAAGATCTTTATGTCGGCGACAGGAAGGCTAACTAATACAGATGGGGAACTGTAAATGTTTTTGAGTAGAAGACTTTCATGATCTGACTTCCGTAAAAGCATCGCTCTACTGCTATGCTAAGAAAAGAGAAAAAGATCCAATTAGAAGCCACTCCGACCATCCAGATGAGAGGACAGCAGTTTGAACCCCAAGGTATCCCTGCAGATGGGAAGAGTGTGTTGTAGTGTGTACGCGTATTTTGAAGCCAGAGATAAAAAGATGCACTTACTCATTCAGTGTGGGAGTAAAAGGATCACTCCAAGGTTTTTGGCTAAGAAGTTGGGAGGCTAAAGTCTTGTTAAACATGAAAAGCAAAGTCAAGAGAGGGAAGCGTAGCATTAAACATTATTTCCAATGCCACTGATGAGCACCACTGTCTATTATTACTCACAAAAAAGGACAGAATGAATGACTGTCCCCACACTGGACAGCATGCTTTTCCCTAATATAGGTGCTTATTACTCACAGAATGCAAATATTTTTGCCCCTAAAAATATTTTTTAAATTTGAAAACTGATTCTGGAACCATGTGTTGTCATTAATTTTGGCCCTTGATATTTCCACCCTTCAATAAAATTGTTCAGTTGCAGAAATAGTCACTTAACACCTAAGATGGGTCGGATGAGGTGTGGGACAGCTTAGGCTGGAAAATTAATAATGACATACAATTATGAATAATACACACTTCTTTTCCCCCTTGCCTTTTCTTCTTTTTCTAGCATTTTGGTAATATCTGCCCCTGTGATAGTCTTTTAAGATGTAATCAGCATTGCACCATTGCCAATGTGGAAACCCGTTTAGCCAGAAACGATCAGAGGGAAGCCTGATGTGAAAGTACCAAGTGGAGACCAAAGAAAGGGAGGCTGGGATCTGAAATTGATGTTAAACACTCAGCAGTGTGACCTGGGAGCGCACGAGGCCATTCATATTTACCAGGTAAAATGTTTTCCATTACAGACGGGCTGCAGCGCTGCCTTGGTCTGCGTTAGGAAAATCAGATGTGCCACATTAGGGACGTCTCTGGGGCACCAAGGGAGGGAGCTCAGGGCAACTGCAGATCAGAGCAATACGGCTACGCTGACGCTAGGCCAGAGGAGGAGGAGGAGGAGGAAAACACAGGGGATGGACTCAAAATGGCACGAAATCAAAATGACTCTGGCAGGGCGCTAAATTGGCAGAATTAACCCAAGGGCTAACTTTGAGGGAGTTCACGGAGGTGAAGGGGAGGGCATCTTATCATCGCTGGGGTTCCCAGGGATAGGGAAACCGAAATGAGTAGGCTTCACTCACCTCTGGCCACATCGCCGCCAGCCACGGAGTAAGCGAACTCTTGGCGCTCTCCCCTTAGCCTGATTACCACTGCTGGACACAGTGGACCTCTAAGCTTTTCTTCTTTTTGAACTTCCAACTTTTCTTAACCGGAGTTAGGTAGGTCTCATGGTAGGGATCCAAGAGCAATGTCAAACTCTAGTCCCCGCTTCCAATTTATTAGGAAACCTTTATTAACAATAATGTACTACTTGACCTAATTTCTTGCCTTGTTTTTGCATCTTGTATATCAGGATATGTCCTACAGAATTCAGCTTAAAATACTGGCCTTTACTAACTACTACTGCTAACGTCTCCTTTCAGAAGTAGTTAGCGCTTACTTTTTTATTACTACTGATTCAAAATGATTTTATTTTCTCCCTTTCTCTCTCTCTCTCTCTCTCTCTCTCTGTTTTTCCTTTTTTGTATTCATCTTTTCCGTTTTTATGGAGGAGGTACTGAGTCACAGAGGCAAGTAGCAGGAAGTCAGCAAGAGCTGAGCATTCAACCTGCAGTGCCTTTCTGCAGCCCCTGGTGACCTTTCAGATCAATGGAATTTTACTTTTGAGTGCTCATAAGCTGCAGAGGCAAATCCATTAAGGGCCCTGGAATGCGCCCTACCCCTCCATTCCAGGGCCGAGCTGCAGAGACAAAGAAGTTGGCCTCCATGTGCATTCGAATCAAATCTCTCAGGAGCACCCCCTCCCTGCCCCCAGCTTAGCACAGGAAATCTCAAGTTTTCAGCCAGTCTTCAGTTTCCTAATCACGGCCTCCAATTCCCCCGGGTCTTTCTGCTGGAGCGGGCAGTCTGTGGCTGGCAGGCCGGGCCGGCAGGGCTGGCGGCAGGGTGTGCTAAGTGTTCACGTTGTTGAGATGAAGCTGAAGGGGACCACGCTGCTCCGGCTCTTGGAGAGGCCCCTGAGCCCTAAAAAACATTTCTCTTCCCAGTCCTCCTTCCCATGGTGTTTACTGGAGCCAGGTCTTTCCTGCTTTCATTATGTCTTTCACTCTTGGTCATGGTTTTTTAGCCCCTAAACTGATAAACTTGGGAAAATTTCTCTTAACCAGACTTAGGGCGAGCCTTGCTCTGATTGATTTTCAAAAACAATTTCCACTTGACTTTCACATCAGCCACAACATAAAAGTGATTTGTTGGGTGTCATTAATGACCTTTATCTGGAAAGCTTGAGTCAGATTCCTGACGACAGTAAACAGCATCTATCAAAATCTTCCTGCAGCACCTTGGAGCCGGCAGCCATCTCTCTCTGCTCGTTTCTGATTCTTCTACATGGTCAAATCCTGCATCTGTGCACACACACTCACACACACACACGTGCATGCAGCGAATAGATTTATGTGTATGTTTCTGATATTTATAGTTGATACTGATGAAAACTGGGGCATTTTACAGAAAAGCAAAATGTATCTAATGTTCCTTAAGACAATCACTGATCCTCCGTGTTTTTTTTTGCTCTCTCGGGTTCCCATGTACAGAGAGGAAGATTTTAGAGCCAGAGTTAATAACCTCAAAAAGAAGTTCTCTGTTTGTCACAAGGAAGAAGGGGTCACCACACATACTGAATTTTCCCTGAAACGAGAGTATGTAGACTTTGGGGTCAGAAAACATTGGAAAAGAGTCTTTCTAGACTGAATACTAACTATTACATCATCTTTTGGAGAATTATTCTTTCCTAGTAGAAATCCATTTGTATATTTCTCAGAATGTTATAAGTCAATTTCAATGGGGAAAAGTTACATGATTCCAACCCTGACAGGTTTATGTAAAACCACATCAAATTCCATTAACATGCGCTCAATTACATCAGTATTTAGTTTGCATTATTGTGACATGGACTAATAAGGTGTTTTCCCTTCTTTAATTATTGCACAGAATAGTTCTCTTTCCAGGTCTTCTTTTGCAGGGTTTTGTTTTGTTGTTGTTTTCTGTTTTACAAGAAGACAATAAGCTAATGGCTCCCCAAAGACCTATTAGTGATACTCTTTGCTATGTAACTCAACTTTTACCACAGAAAGAGAGAAATTATGGCAAAGAAAAAAATAAGTCAGTGAAAACAATGCAGTTAACTTACACTGACTGAGTAAGCAGGTAGCACAAAGGGTCTGCCCAAAATAAAATGACAACTGACACTCTGACAGGGACAGCTTGTGCAGCTTAACAAATAGACAGCTGTTAAGATGATGTCTGGTGATCTCCTTTGATGCTTATAAGATACAAAATCCAGATTGGTCCTATAAATATGGGCTGAAAAAGACTTAAAGAGCAAAACATTAAGGAAAATGTATTTAATGAAAGTCAGTACAGTGGTACCATGATCCTGGTTATTGGTCATCTTTGGGAGGCACAAGAAGTCCACAAAATGGAGCATGGAAATAAGTCAAGCACCAAATCGGATAAGTTTCAAAGCAGTTAAGTACCAAGGAGTGACTGTGAAGAATCAGTTTCTCTTTCTGCAAACAGGCAACTGTTAATAGTTTGAAGAGAGGGGAGGATAAATGAAAGGGGTCAAGAATCTGGGTGCCTTGTTAGCTTTGTCCTAGGAATGGTTGGAAAATGAGATTGCCACAAAAATCAGGGAGCTTCGTGAAACTTCCTGAAGCTCACC
This sequence comes from Hydrochoerus hydrochaeris, assembly GCA_004027455.1. Taxonomy (NCBI): domain Eukaryota; kingdom Metazoa; phylum Chordata; class Mammalia; order Rodentia; family Hydrochaeridae; genus Hydrochoerus; species Hydrochoerus hydrochaeris. Next base: position 103,280 of record PVLA01002658.1, read on the forward strand.
CACAGGAGAATAAACAGTAACTTGGGGCTGGGGGTCATGGATCCCTCTTGTTACCAGAGCTATGGGACCACATGCACACACCAAGCTTGTAATCACTAGTGAGTGAAAACCCCCTAAAGCTCATTCAGGATCGGAGAATCTCAGTAGAGATCCCTTGTTCTCAAAACAGAGACGATCTGTTTTCCAAGGTTTCTTCTCCCTGTTGTGTCACAATTATTTTTATAATGACTCATTATTCAGAAATAAAGACATAAAAGAGTAAAGATGTTATTGAGATTTTTCCAAGAGCAATCAAATGGATTGCTCTATACTATACACAATTGATTATCTTTTGGAATGCTCTGTTAATACTTTCTACCAAAACTTAAATTCAACTCCCTCTGGGAATGAATTAACTTTGTTAGGGAGTTGAAGTAAGTCATAGCTCTCAAAGCTATTTGATAAAATGATTATAGGTTTGCCTCAATTTTCTGTAACAGCTATCTGTCTTGAAATTCTGTGTAAACAAAACAATTGAGAGTGTTAAATCTATTTTAAACCTATTTAACAAAGAAGTTTTGATCCTTAGAAGAAATTTTATGGTAAGTTTTAGGTATGGCCTAAAATATTTTTCAAGTCCTGTTTTGTACATAAAAGCTTTGCTGAAAGCAGAAAACTCCTGAACTAGTTTATAGACAGTAAACTGAAGAGGTTCATAAAATTCATAGGATGAAAAGACTTGGTCATGTCTATGCCTGAGTTGATTAATGAACATAACTGGTTATTTGATTTTGCTTCCTGAGCACTTATGCAGCATCTGCCTTTTTCCTCAAGAACTTAGCAGTACTGAGTTTTCTGTATTGTGTCTTACATTGATATTGTTTTCCCAGTTAATTTCTTCCTAGAAAGACCCTCTTATTTTCCTTCACTTTTATCTTCCACAGCACCTGACCAAAGGAGGAACTAGAACTTTGAGAATTGTCAGAGAAAGTGCTAGTGATAGGAAACAGAGGATGGGGAAGAGATGGATAACAAGACGGCAACCAGACAAGGGAAAAAAGCAGACACAAGCCCAGAGTCAGGAGTAAATCTGATATCAGAGGCAGAAGACCCCAGAAAGAGGAGGAGCCAGAGATGAAGGCTCTGTGTACAGGTGCTACATATGCAAGAAGAGCTTAGTAAATGTTGTTATTCAAAGTGTTTCTTAAACCAGATAATATTTTAAAAGTGGAATTAGTCTGTCTCTGTCTCTATGTGTCTCAGTCTCTGTCTCTCTCTGTCTCTCTCATATGTGTTTTGGGGTAGATTGGAGTTCCTAGTATTTTCCTTATACTTGGGGTTTTTTTCCTATTCAAGCCAAACAGTGGCACTTCACACTCACGAAGGGTCACCAGAACAGAAAAAGAAAAGAAGTATCTTTTTTGAAGTTCAAAGCTTGGCCTTTCAGGTCTCAGAAGCTCAGGCCCAGGGGAGACACAGGCAAGACAGCTTGATGAGATAAAGGGAGGCTTCCCACCCTTCCCAACCCAGTGGCAGAGAGGATTCCACAGAGGGTTCAAGGGTTGCAGATGAGCAACAAGTAGATCCAAGATGAAGGCAAAATCAGCAGGGAAGCGGTCAGGTTACCTACACGAGAGAGACCGGGCCTGAAGGCTCGGCATGGGCAGGAGCAGGGGTGGCATTCCCGCCTGCTAACACATCCGTTGTGCGCACTAGTGACAGCCATGGTGTGTCTACAAACATTTGCCGAAGGCTCGATGCATGCCTATTTAAGCACCTTCCCTACATGAAATTTTATCTCATCCTCGCAACAACCTTAGAGGTAGATATTGTGGTATTAGCTCCATTTTGCCCCATCTCACAGATAGGTTCACAAGCTTTGCAAGGCCACGCGGCTGAGTAAGAGTTAATGATGTGTGAAACTTACGTTTTAGAAAAATTCTGGCGGAGTGTGCAAGACAGAATAGCTGGGAGAGAAGAACGGTGCTGGAACAGGTGATAAGAAGCTATTGCAACAGTCAAAGAAATGCTGCATCCGAAAAGGCAAAACCCTGGCAAAAGATACTTTGAAACCCTGGCAAATATGAGCACCAATGAGTCCATGAGTCCAAGAGAAGATGAGAAACTCTAAGAGACAGAATTTGGAGATAAGGGAGAAAGTCATACCAAAAACAAGTTTGGGTCTGATCCTATCTTAAAGTCAGTGCAAAGACCATCAATACAGCAAAGACAATTATGTCACAGCCATACATAATCAATAAGTAATTCACCAGCAATCTCTCATCTCATGAAATAGTTGGTTGATAGTCAATGCCTGCATCTAATTGCTTTAAGTTGCACAATTGAGACTATTACGATGGTACTGAATTGAGACCAGGGAAGACCATGGATATCTAACTTCAAATAGTCCCTTTTAAAATATTTTACAAATTAAAAAAAATAGGTGACAACATGCAGTCCCTGGAATTAACCAAGTCAGGTTTTAAAAGACTTGAAAAGACCTCTTGATTCCCATGTTGAGGAGAATAATGGCTCCTCCAAGATGTTTGCTTAGATCAGGTTGCTATAACAATGATCATAGACTGAATTGCTTATGCAATACTCGATTTTTGATAGTTCTGGGGTAGGGAGTCGCAGATCGAGGCATAGACAGATTCGGTATCCACCTGCGTGTCAAGTATGCCAGAGATGACACAGTGGTTCACAGATGCCATCTTCCCATGGTGTCCCCACTTGGTGGAAGGATGGCTAGAAAGCTCTCTGAAGCCACTTTTAGAACAGCATCACTCCCATGCATGAGGCCTCTCCCCTCGTGAATTCCCAAAGGCCCCAGTTTCCAATACCATCACCTTTGTGTTTACGGCTTTGAGCTGCAAATTTTAGGGGAACACAAACATTTAGTCCATAACAGATGCACATAACCCTCATCTCTAAAACTGATGAATAGCTCACTGTCTTTGGTGAAGGGAAATTAAGGTCATAGATAAAATTAAGGTTTTCGATCAACTTTAAGGTTGAAATTAACTGGAGCAACTGACTTAGTTTATCCTTGGTTTTAAGGTTAATTTTATTTGTGTGTGTGTGTGTGTGTGTGTGTGTGTGTGTGTACACATGTAGTTCTATTGTAACAAAGCAACTTGTACACTTTGAACATTTAAAACTGCACATCACCTTTTCCTTTCCAGTGAAAACAAAAAAGATTTTAAAAATAAACCAACAAAATTATAATAGAGAATGTCAGCACCAAATAAAACCCTACAGTTCTGATGCTCCCATCAAGTGGCAGGGCTCAAGTCATCATTAGGAGATAATTTTATTTTATGTGTCACCTTAAACGACAAGGATGTCTGTTAATATCACAATTTAACATGCCAAAGGAGAAGCCACATTGTCAAATGCCCGCTTAACCCACCCTCTGCTGACCTTCTATACCCCATTTTTAAAAGTTTTTTTTTGGCGGTAGTGTTGATTCCAAAAGTGAATGTAGAGACAGGAGGGGATCAAAAGGAATTTAAAACCAAAGGTTGTGGAGATCCTTTTCCCGCTGTGTTCTGCTCAAGATTTCAGCCCACAAAGTTGAGAACCACAGTGTGTGAGTGAGAAGAGAGACCTCAAGAACAGGGTGACCGAGCAAAAGAGGGAGAAAAAAAACTGTAACTTGCTCCCAGGGACTGGAAAAAATTTAAATTTAAATTTTACAAAAGGAAAAATAAGAAGATTAGAATCCATTAGTGTTCAATTAGTTACCTTCTCCTTCACCCTCCTCTTCCTTTCCTTCTTCACTCTCATCTTCATCTTCTTCATAAACATCTTCCAATCCTTCTTGTTCTTCATCAACATCATCACCTTCTCCTTCTGTTTCCTCGTCATCCATATCAGGAACCGAATAAGACTGCAATGGATTTGGCCAAATATCATCTTTGATGACCTCTCCTAACTCATCTGCACCTGCATCAGAATGGTCTGTAAACCAAGTAAAAAAGCTCTCAGGTTCTTCATGCTGCCTCTTCCTACTGGCTTTATTCTGCATTTGATTTGAATGTTTCATCAAATCCTTTCCAGTTCACCACTCTCATTCAGGTGAAATTCTTTGGAGAGAACTTTATTTCCAAAGTAAGGATTTTCATCAAAATAAAAATCTATTCTGTAACCTGATTTTATATCTTCAAATTCTGTCACTTTGACTCTGGTCAAATAATGCAATGCTTCTTCCTCTTCTTCCCCAAGCAGTGCAGACACTGTGGATGGTTGACAAATGTTGTTACCCAAAAATTGGGGATTTTAGTGATCAGTGCTGATCTCTTTTGAAAAAACGGTTGGCGGAGTTTGTTATATTTCTATTCTATTTCAGTATCTCCTCACTGGCTTGTTCGCTTGTTCATTAAGTCTGTCTAGTTCATTTTGTACTTCACCAATGCATTCAATTGCCACTTGTTCTTTTTCTCCCTTGTGCAGGCCCACAGAGGCCAACGCTGTCTTGGGGTCCAGAGACTGATGGGCCTTCTTGGTCAGAGGGGTGAATGAAGACTCTTAAGGCTAATTTTAATGAGGGGTAAGTTGCCTTCATTTATCCAACTGGGTCCAATGTAATCAGAAGCGTATTTTAAAAGAAAAGAAGAAGAGAGAAAAGAACCAGAGAGATAGCAGTATGAGAAAGATGGACCAAGTCTGTTGGCTTAGAAGATGAAAGAAGAAGGAATAAGTCAAGGAAGACAGGCATTTGCCAAATGCTAGAAAATGCTGAGGAACAAATTCTCCCCTACACCTGGCATAAAAAAGCACCTTCCCATCACTTCAATTTTAACTAAATAAGATCTAATTTGAACCTTTACCATTCAGACCACTGGATAGCACATTTCTGTTGTTTTGTCATTCAATTTGCAGTAGTTTGTTATAGCTATCATAGGGAACTAGTACAGTAGGTTAGAAAATAGTATTTTCTTTAAGTAGTTCAGATTATTTTTGCAACATCTGTGGACTCACACTTGCCTCTATGAAATAAAACAATACTAACAAAGAATCATAGATTTCCATTTGTACTCTTGACAATGGGAACAGTCAAGTATGAGTTGAGCATAAACATTTCTAACTGGGTCACCTTCTGGTCTCCATTTACACTGGGAAAACAGCTGGCAGTAGTGTTTAGCATATCCTGGGAGGCAACTGTTACTTTTACCTGGGTGCATCCCTAATTTAAAAACAAAGGGGTTGAAAATGTCCTTAGTGGTCTGCCTGAGCCTGTAGGAAAATTTCTGTCTTTGCAGCATTGTGAAGGGAAAATCCTTGCTCAAGAAGGAGGTTCTTAAACTGTATCCACAGTTAGCTGATATTAGAAAATGGTTGGAGTTTCCACCTCATTTTTTTCCTGCCTCCTCCTCTTGGTCTTTTTTTAACATGACCTATTCCCTCAGCCAAGAGGCACACAGCTCCTGCTGCAGAGGCTTTAGGTTGTTCTCAGCAGGTTGTTGAGTTTGGGGTCGTGTGGTCACTTTAAGATCAGCATAGTCCTTCACCTTGTTAAGTAACAAGACAAAATCATTCCAGGCTGTATGCAAAATTGTAGTTCAGTAAAAGTTCCTTCAGCAATTCTTGAGTGTGATGACACAAGTCGTGTCAGCTTGGAATATAAAATGAAACTTCTGACCTCCTTGGAGGTCAGAAGTAAGGAAGAACTGAACTTGGTTAAGAGCCTTATATCTCATTTTAGACAAGTTACTGTCCCAAATGGACCCATAATTCTGCTAGATCAGTACCATCGCCTTCATGAGAAACTACATGACTTACCTGCTTACCTTGAGTAGATTATAGAAAATAACACCTCTGATTTCAGTTTAACACTTTGAATTTCATGGGTGAACATAGATTCTCTAGTAGAATAAATTAACCTCTGACCATATCATAAACCAACCTCAAAAATTTAAGCACCTGCCTACCTAAGTAGAAGACAGAAAAAGTTGGAACCAACTAGGACTCTCTGCCAGCCTTAGAGAATTCTTTCTTCCAACAAGTCCTTAAACCTAGAATTTCTCCTCCAGTGCAGATGGTCAGATAATTAATAATCAACCAAGAGTTACTGAGAGTTCAACCAAGCATGATGGAATGACCCAACAAGTATAGGACATGCCTAATGCCTTCAAGAAATTTGTAATTAAGTTAGGGAAATCAACCAAGGAAGGTTACAACGAATAATTATATGCTTCTTTATGTATTTATTGGTCCTGCCATCATGCCATAGAGGGACTGTGTGTGTCTTGTTCACACAGTAATATGAGGTATGTACTCAACATCAGGTATGGCTTTAAGGAAAGTGAAGCCCTAAATATGTGAATCATAGCACCAGAATTCCTATATAGGTACAGAAAATATATAGGGTCTTAAATCTGCTTAATGTTAAAAGTCACAATTGTCCTGCATTACATATAAGATTGAGAATATGCCTATCTCATGTAACAAGACTAATGTATGTATCCATATGTGTGCAAGTATGTGACTCTATGTGTTATGTACATGCACATGTAAGTGGAAGTCCAAGGGGCCAATGGGCCTTGCAGAACTGTAGAATTATGGAAATGTCAATATCGCTTCAATTCTTTCTTAATGTAATACAATCCAAGTGCAAAGAGGATTCAGGCCAGCAAGCAATCAGTTTTAGGTCACTGAAAAGGTTTTGAGGAAAATAATTTGTTTCACTCATTTTCCAAAACAAAGTGAGATACATTCCACATAACAGTTCTGGACATCTTGCTTTAGGAAACAAAAGTGTGAAGAAATCCCTACTATATGAGAACAGGGATTCAAAGCAAATGGACCTCTGTTTCATCTCCACACAATGGAGCAGAGCCTTATGAATCCAGATAGCTGGACTCAAGTCCTAGCTTAGTGGCTCACAAACTGGAAGACCTGGGAAAATTACTTAACTTCTATGTGCCTCAAAGGTCTCCATCCATAAAATAGCTGCAGTAATTACTTTATAGGCCAAGCTAGAAGGGCCGAGATAATAAGGCTCAACAAAATACTCTGTTTCCTTGCTTTCCCCCATTCTCCTGGCAGCCTAGTGAGAGGTGGGACTAGTTCTGGACAGAGGGTTACCAGCAAAAGTAATGGTGGTCAGTTTCAGGTGAGCACAGAGTTTAGGAACTGTTGTTGCCCATGTTCTCCCCCAACACAATGAAAGCTGGTGATCCAGGTAGCGTGGCCTCCACCTCTCTGAGTATGTGCATGACCACATGGTACCCAGCACTCAAGACATACTGTGTGAACAAGAGACAAGTCTACATTAATCTTCTGAGATATTAGGATGACTTTACCATCACAGCCTAACCAATCCTGTCCTGACAAATTCAGGGGGTCTCGTGCTCAAAGAAGGAACTGAAAAAGAAAGCAGTTTTCTAAATTATGACTCAAAAACTTTGCTAATACAGAGCTAAAGCTACAAATTGAACAAATGAACATATGAAAATGTATAAGCCATGACCTTTGGGCTCAAGGTGAAATTTCTAAGCCATCTTTGTCTTTTCTTCCAGAGGCTGAGAAATTTTATCTTTCCCCTGAAGATTTCTGCGACTGTCAGGGCCTTAGAATTTGAAGGGGTCTTCTGCCCTCTAACACCCATGAGTATTAATTTGGTTTTGTCCTCCAATTACCTGCAAATTGTACTCAAACCTATTTCAGTTTGCTTCACAAAATCTAACCAAACCAATTATGTTATGTTTCTAAGAAGTATAGAGCAAAGATTTAGAATGCCACAAGCAATATTGAAAACGTAATTCATTTTGCAAACCACTTTTTAAAAAATTTCTGTCTCCTCCCCCAAGCCCCTCTGTTCTCTGCTATCTTCACAAGCCTCTAGTCATTTTTTCTGTCGTATCAGAACAGATTTTCCGACTTCTAAAAGTAAGAGACCAACATCAGTCACCAACTGCCACCATTAACAAAGTATCTCAAACTTAGCATTAAATAACCTTAGTATAGAGTCTCACAATTTTGGAGGGAGTCACCAAAACTGAGGTGAAAGCAGGGTCCTAAAAACTGTAGGAGAGAATTTTTCTTACCTCTTCCTGGCTTCTGGAGGCACAGACACACTCCTGTACCTCTGTCTTCACATAGCCATGATCTTAGAGGGCCAACAGATGCTGGCTTAGGAGTCTCTCTTGCAAGATCGTATCCTGATGTACTAAGGTTAGGACCTCAACCTATCTGTTTCAGATAGAGACAAAATTCAAACCTTGGTACCAGACCACATTCCTGTTGAAACAGAATCTACCCCAAGCATTTATGAGCTCTACTGTTTTGCGCTTGTCATGGCTCAAACAGTGCCCGATACATCCTACATGCTGATGCAAACATTTATTACCAAAAAAAGAAATCCACTATGATAGTAGATCAACATTTCCACCAGGAATAATTTGGGATTCAGGACTACACACACACACACACACACACTTAAATGCAACAGCAAGTTGTTGAAACAATCAGAGCTAGAAGGCAGACTATTCTGGAAAGAAGAAAAATTAGAAAAGGGCATGTTGACATTGCACAGTTGTTTCAATGTTTCTGGGTTCAGAACACACAATCTGAGTTGTAGGCGGAAGACCATTGCTAGGGACGCAGCAGAACAGAGCTTCTGTTACATGTTAGGCAGCAAGACACAAAATTTGAACCAAGACACAGGTAACAAGGGAGGCATAGAGAACCAAGCCTGCTGATACAATTGGTTTTTCCTTTAAAGCATATGCCAATTCTGAAGCTTGGCCAGGTGATTAAAAAGCTAAGCAGATAAAGTGAAAAGCAGAGCAGAGGTTTTGGGGATGTCACTTGTCAAGAAGAAGAGGATAAGAGCTTAAGATCTGCCAGGTGAGGGACCCAGAGAATGTCTCAAGATCTCCTGGAAGTCAGGCCTTAGAAGTAAAATGAAGACTGAGAAGCCTAGATTTTGCTGGGACTGACAGAATACAGGTAAATTCTGGGTAAACAAAGATACCATTACTGGAACTACTATAATTTCCTTATATAGACAGTATCTAACAAGAAATAAAGTTATTAGGCAGGCCAACAACTGAATATATATGAATTCTAGTGGTAAAAATCATTCCCAACTTGATCCAGACATTGGGGTTAACAGGAAAAATAATTTAGAAATAAATAGGAGTTTTAAGTTCAAGAAAATAAAGAAGAATTCAAATAGAAAGATAGAAAATTTCCACAAAGAATTGAAATATCCAAAACAGAATCAAATGAAAACTCTAGAAGTAAAAGTACAGATGTTAAAGTTAAAAACTAGTTAGATAGACTGAATGCTGCATAAGACAAGAACACAAAATTAGTAAGCTGGAAAGCAAGTTAATAAAGATACTGAGACTAAAGGATAGAAGAAAAAGAATAACCAATACAGATGACAGCATAAATATATGTAGAACAACAATATCAAAATTTTAACATGTATTTCATTACCATTGCATAAGGACAGACAAAATAGAACAAGAAAAGTAATATTAGAAGAGATAATGGCTGAAGTTTTCCAAAAACTCATGAAGACAGTTACCCAAAGTTTCAAGAATTCTGAGGATTCTACACAAAGTCAATACAAAACCAAAACGAAATTAGATTTAGCCACATCATATTAAACTGCCCCAAATTTAAAAATAACAAAAGTAAGCAAGGTTGGGGAGATACTATCTTTTTAAAAGCAACTGTAGGATTACAAACTGACTTCCCACAAGAGGTCATGAAAATGAGAAGACAATGGAATGACATCTCTCACGGGTTAATAGAAAACTGACAATCAAGATTTCTGCACCCAAAACCGAAGTGAAATCGAGGACATTGAGTATGAACAGATCTCCCAAATGGAAGGAACACTTTGCCAGCACATCTGAACTAAAACATAGTTATTAAGAGGATTTTTTTATCAAGCAGAATAAAATTATTCCACATAGCAACATGGAAGTGCAGGAAGCTCTGAAAAGCCAGCACTTTTAGAAATCTGTCAATAATCCCATAGCAAAGTTCAGCAGCTTCCAGCCAGTTTCTAGCAGCACGATTAAGGGGTAGGAAGCGCTTCACTGTTAAAATAGCAACCATACTGCCTCCACCTTGCTCCAAATGAACAGTTTCTTCAACCCCATCCTCACCTGACTCGGGGAAATTTTACATTCCTTAAGTATCAAGCAACTTTAGAAGAGAAAGAAAAGTTTAATCCAAATATCTCTTCTTGGGTCAGCAAATGATTCTTACTACATCTCCCCCACTCCAAAAAAAAAAATCCTAAAATCTTATGGAAATGAATGTCTTCACACCTTCCCTTCCACTTCAAGTTTTCTCATCTTCCAAAGACAGATTACTTCAAGTCATCCTCAGGACAAAGAATAATATCCTTAAGGAAGGAACCTCACAAGACCAGCTGAATTTCTTCACTCCCCACTGGTGACAATCCTAAACCTTTTCCCTGTAGCTGCACTTAGTTTTGTCTGCACCGTAGGAAGCTGGGAAGAGAGGGCTGGGGAGTGATCTTATGGACTCCCCTTCTGGACTCCTTAGGATTTCCATTTCTCAGTGGCTATCAAATGTACGCAATAATGAACTACCTGAAATAAAGATTTGACAACTGTTGCAAGCGTTTGAGGATAAAAGTCTCTTGCCTACCCCTTCAAAGAATATTTGAGTTCATAAAACAGGGAAAAGGAAAAACTGACCTTCGCTGGTCAAACAGTGCTGTCTGCCTGGCTTTTTATTCTGTAGGCTGATCAGTGCCATGGCTTCCTTGGCTACCATGCTTCTGTGCATAGAGTGCATTGTGTGGCTTTCTGCAAAGCATTGCAACTCCCTGCAGTGAAAGTCTCCTCCTGAATGGGATTTCTGAGCACAGACATTTTTCTGCATCTTGTTTGCAACTTTCTACAATAAGCCCTCTCCCACACAAATACATATTTTCATTATCTTATTTTTAGAAATGCAATTTGAAGAGGGGAAGTGTGATTTGACATTCTAATTGTGGTGGATTCTTCCATCTGAGTCTCTCTAGTATCTGGCTGCAAACACAACAATTTTAACACTAGATTTCAGCACGCCAGGCACCAGCTCCTCACAGCCAGATTACAAGCCATGTGGATCACAGTCGCAGAAACAACTCCCCACATTGTCATTAGTCAAAATATACTGTGTCGTGTGACTGTTCTCCATTGCATCACTCAGTGTCTGGTCTGGAGTGTGAGTGCAGGAAGTAAGTTTGGGCTTTCAGAATGCAATGAATTGAATCTGCAGGTTATTCTCAAATGCTAAATTAGCTTCTTTTCTTTCAAGCCATGAGGTCCTATGTATTGTGCCAAGAGTTTTAACACTAACCAAACTCTCAAAGTAATTAATACTCCAGCTCAGAGAAACTTTATTACCTGATTATGGTAGATTCCGAGAAAGAATGGTGGCTGTCTTAAAAATAGAGATATCTGTCCAGTCAACCCTACCTCTCTTTTCTCTTCCATTCTTTACTTGTCCCCCATCTTTTCTGCATTCTTTTTTCTTCTCTCAGTCTCTCCTTGCAGCCGTTCTTTCCTTTATGAAAAAACTATCTTAGCATCTAAGATGATCCAGGTACTATTTGAGGCTCTGAGAAGGCAAAGATAAATAAGCTAGCAATGCATTCTTGCAGGAGAGATAGGCCAGCAGGAAAAACTAATTAAAATGCAAAGTGAGACAGATGAGTTGAAATCTGCTGCACCAAGATTTATGGGAAGAGAGAAGGTAGAAGAAGGTGGATTCCAGCAAGAGAGAAAGGAGTCTGCAGAGTTAACATGGTACTCAGACTTGGACTGAGCCTGCTGGGGACAGGCAGGGTTGGCATTAAACGACTGGCATTTGGATTATTGGATATAGGAGAAATGGCCGGAAAGGGCCCAGGAGGAATGGTCTGTCTCGATCGGACAGTCAGCAGGTATGTATTGAGTACCTACCACATGGCAGGTAGCTCAGGACTGGTGGGCCCATGGGTGAACCAAGCAGATGTGGCTTAACCCTCTGTGCAGCCACAGGTAAGAATATTGAGCTTTGTCTTGGTAGCATCTATGACTGAATGGTGTCTAGTCACCGCCTCAGGTAGAAGTGAGAAGCAGCGTGTGCAAGTCTTGGGGTGACTCAGAGACAAGGAGGTCACTGTGCATCTAAGCGACAAACTGCACAGGTGAAGAAAAGAGATGTTTCTTTTCTCTGCAGAGCCAACCACAGGGCTTTAAAATTTCAAGAACTGAGAATGCTCAGCATGTGCCTGGTGTGCACATTTGAACCAGTCAGGGTCCTCCAAAGAAACAGAACAAATAAGCTATTTAAATGTAGAGAGAGATTTATTTTAAGGAATAGGCTTATGCAATTGTCAGTGACTGGCCAGTCTGAAATCTGCAGGGGAAGCCAGCCAGCTGGAAACCCAGCATGTCTGTGATACAGTCCTCAGGCAGAATTCTTATAGGAGAGATAGGCCTTCCTATTTCTTCCCTGAGAAACCAGGTTTTTTTTTTTCTCTCTGAAAACCTTCCTTTAACTGGATGAGACCCTCCCCATTACATAGCACAGTCTGCCAAACAAAATCAACAAATCACGCTACTGACAGAAACAAAATTCTTCCACAGCAGTCTAGGCTACTGGTTGACCGAACAACTGGGTACCATAACATAGGTAGTTGATACCTGAGAGGAACCATCAATCATCACATCAACTGTGGGGTCTTATAGGACCAACAGAGCATACTGGGCATTTATATCAAAGACAAGAGGCACCAACAGGAGCAGCAGAGGTGGCTGGCTGTGGTGACACTGAGTACAAGGACTCCTGTAGTATGTGGGGAGCCTCCTCAGATGCTCCCCAAAAGTGTGACTGGAGAAGACTTGGGTGACTTCGTTTTCATCTCCTAGATGCCAATATTTAAGGGAAAGACCTGGAGTTCAAAAGGTTGCATTTCGGAAGTGCATTGGGAAAGCAGCCCAAGGGAAGCAAGAACCCAGGATGTGAGACCTTTCATGTCAGAAGAGCCGTGAGGGGAGGAGAGGGGAGAAACAGGCCGTCCACATACCAGCAAGCTCCACACGATGCACCTGGAAGAACACAATCCCTGGCTTGGGCAGAATGGGTGTGAGCTTCCCTTGGAGGTCCAGCAGCCAGGGCTGACCTGGGGTTTGTACCCTTAGTCCAGGGCTAGGAGGGCGGTGAACAGATGTGCTGCTTTGGCTCCCAGTTCCTATGGCTCAAGCCAGGAGGTGATGAAAGAATCTGGTCTGTAAATCTGGATAGCTTCCGTGGACACACCCCAGATTGGATTCAAAATTGTGAACTTCCGGCCTCAGCCTCCCAGAGAGCTGGGATTATAGGTGTGTACGATGGGCCCAGATTTACAGTCTCTTTCACGGCAATCATAGTCACTTTCAGCCAAATCCCACTGTGGAAGTCTCTACCGCTTCCATTCCAGTTCTGTCAGACACTCACTAAATTCTGTAGATTTTGCCTCCTCAAATATTTCCTGAGTCCCACTCCTTCCTCTTCACCCTGCTCTGTGCCTCTAACCCTCAGTCACCTCCCAACCAGCTTTCACACTGCCCGTCAGAATGCCGACTGTAAAATGGAAATCCAGGGTTGTCACGTTCTCTCTTCCCACAGCCTCCAGGATAAAGGAAAAACTTTGGGAAATAAAGTCTTTATCATCTGGTCATTTTGCCCACCTTACTCACACTTATCTCAATCAACCATCAGCATTTTCTTTCTCCTTTAAAATCCATCACTCCCTGGAATGTTCTCCCTTTCTTCCTCTTTTTCTTCCTCTTTTTCTTCCTCTTTTTCTTCCTCTTTTTCTTCCTCTTTTTCTTCTTCTTCTTCTTCTTCTTCTTCTTCTTCTTCTTCTTCTTCTTCTTCTTCTTCTTCTTCTTCTTCTTTTTCTTCTTTCTTCTTCTTCCTTCTTCCTTCTGAGTTGGCTTCTACTCCTTGACCTTCGACTTAGATCAAGGCTATTTCCTCCAGCTAAGCCTGGTGTGAGCTGCTGTTTCTCCCCTGGCACGGGATTGTCCCATAAACAGATGGCTGAGGCTTTCTCTTTCTCTTTATGTGAGAATAAACTGAGTCACCCCTATGCTGCCATCCTGGTTCCCAGTTCTGCTTCAGCACTGAGTCACAGCAACTCTCCCCCCAGGACAGAGGGTCTCCAGGCGCATGCACAGTTCCTCCTGTCCCAGGCACAAGAGTGGCAGAGCCCAGTGTCTACCAGAGCCATTTGTTTTGTCACAGCACAACTTAAGTGGAGTGTAAAGCTTTATGAAGAGACACAATAAATAGTCACTTCCAAGCTCCCCTGGCTTGAAAGACACAGCAGTATCTCTAGAGCATCCACAGCAGGGTTACTTTCATTCTGTGATTCACCCAGATATTGGTTTGTTGGCATTCTTTCTCCATCACTTAACAACAAATGGTTCTTCCAAAAATAGGCAAATAAAACACAAATAAAAAGCAGTAATTTCTATTATTCTCCAGCAAAGTGCAGAAACAGGAAACAGCAACTCTTCCTGCTAGTGGCATCTGCTTCGGGATTCACTTTCTAAAATTAAGGACAGAACAAAGTTCACAGTCTCTGCTGACAATGTATGTGTGTAGTGGGTAAGGTCACTCACCTGCCAGATGACATTTGGTGTCATCAAGGCAGCCACTTAAGCACAGCAGTGGATTAAAGAAATCCTCCGGTAAAAAGGAGGCATCTGACAGGGCAAGGACAATGCAGGAATTAACTCCAGTGAGAGTCACCTCTAGGCTAGGAAATGCGAGTACATAGAGTCAGGAAAAAACAGGTAGGAAACACCTGGATGTCTCTCTGGTCACTGGCTACATGGTTATCATTACATTGCTACGTTGTTATTGTCTACATTTTTAAAGACATTGTTATTCTCCCAAACTCAAGCAAATTTTAGTCATTCAAAGTAATAAAATTGTGAGGAACCACATTAATCAAATATCTAGATCACGCAAGTGAAGCTTTTGGAGAACAAAAATGTTTTTCCTAAGAGTCAAGGGGTCATCTTAATTAGATCTTAGAAAAATTAAAAATAAATTCAAATTTATGTGTTCTAGAGTGTGGTGGTTAAGAACGTGCAGAAAACAGTCAGCTTCAGAACTCTTCATTCATTCATTTATTCCACAAATATTTGTGTGATAACCACATGTAGACACTATAGATATCCTCAAAAAGAAAAACCTAATCGAGGTGAAGAACGTGGTGACTCACTGTTCAAGTTTGATTATGATCACTGCCTTATTAACCGTGGGGCCTTGGAAAAGTGTTTAAAGTCTTTTTACCTCACTGTCTTCTTCTTTAAAAAGTGAGTATTAAGAATCCTTGATTGCTGTGAGCAGTAAATGAGTTTATAAATAAAATTTGTATTACAAAGCTGCTGAGTAACACATTAACCACAAATAAACATAAAATAACAACCAATCTTGAGTGTTTCCTACATGCCATGGGCTCCAGCCCATAATAAACGTGTAACTAATGTCACCCATTATCATCATCAATATTACTTATTGCAATGTGATTATTAGCTGAGCAGATTTCACTAATGTGAAATTAGAGAAAATAGATCTAAGTCTACTGCAGTCTAACACGGCAGTCACATGATCATGTCTGATCTTGGAACTGAAGCCTAACAGATCAGATAGGAGATTTAAGAATAGAGTTTTTATCCACTATCCAGCATATTCTACTATGCTTAGTGAAGAATGACTGTGTCGAAGGCCAAAGAGGAATCCTGTCTTCTTGGATCTCATTTGACAAAGCATAGCAAGATTATGGGCCTATGTCAGGGTGGTGGCTGAGAAAAAATAATAGTACTGATAAGGTTTGGAGATGGGCAGGCATGAGGTTATATCCAGAAAAGTGAACTGAAGCTCAGAGGATAAGGCAGCTCTGTAAGTCCAGGTACGATAGAAGAAAGAAGCCATCCATGAACTGGATCAGGAAACTGAAACAGAGTAAGAAAGGATTCAGCCAGGCACGGTGGCACACACCTGAAGTCTCACTGCCTCGGGAGGTTGATCCTGGAGAACAGCAAGTTTGAGCCCAGACTGGGCAATTTTGAGACTTAGGAAGGCCAAGACTCTGTCTCAATCAAAATTCTTTTAAACAATTTGGGGATGCCACTCAGAGCAAAAGTCCTGGACTCAATCCCTACTAGCAAAAGTAAATAAATAAAATCTTCAGAAATTGGAACCGCGGGTAACCAATGCAATGTTCAAGCTTGTTTAGGGATGATGGATGGTCCCCTCCTTTTCCCTGACCTGAGAAATCAGAGACACTCAGGGAATGCAGGCCTGGCTACTGCTGCTCCTCCTTTATAGAACTATGTACCCATTGCCTGGCAAATGATGCTCACACTTGCATCTCTCTTACCCGTCTGGGATTGTATGCAATGAAAAGCACCAACTTGGCATTCCCAGGGAAACTTTCATGTTATAGGCGTTCCATAACCATTTTCTGAATGAATGAACACCTACCATGAGCAAATTAGCAGACACTAAGGGAGTCTGATTCTGAGCCAACAGCCTTCTGAGAGCAACGTTCCTTACATCCCTCCCCATCCAGAGCAAAATGGTTCCAGGGTGTGGGGACATCTGTTGGTGTCGTCTGCCAAGAATCAACACTGCCATCTTCTGAGATGAACAAATCAATTTTCCTTTGGGAAATTCTCCTGTCCCGTGCTTTCCTGGCTCAAGGTGTTTTAAGAATTTAGTGAATCCTTTCTCTATCCTTGAGATTGAAACTGTAAACAGAACTTCAAGGTCAGAAAATGACTAGAGCTGACTCATGTAAGCAGTAATAACCTTAAGAGCTTCCAATTAAGTAATAACCTTAAGAGTCCACATTATCCCAGTTGCCATGGTGTCGTGGTTTCCATCCTCTCTGAAGACAACCTGGTAATTTAGTTCTCCCTTTGAGCTAAGAAACTTCCCTTTATCTTTTCCACAAATTCCTCTTGTACAATAAGTTAGCAAGGGTGAATTTCAGTAGCTCTAAGCTGAGACTCCTACTGTGACAACCTTGCTCTAGAACAGCAGCTCTCAGCCTCCACTCACAAATGAATCATCAGGGAGTTTATCAAATCCCAGCTCTCAGGCCACTCTCAGAACCAACCAAATGGGACTTACAGTTCAGCCAGGACTTTTTAGAGTTCACTGGGAAATCCTAATACACAGCTAAGGTTGAAACCTGGTGCTGCCTCAAAATATTACATATACCCACCTGCCTGAGCTAAGGAAAACAGAAAGTAAGGGGAATTTTACAAGTAGCACATTTTTCAAAACAGAATTTAACCTTGAAAGAAGAATGGAGCTCCTGCTCAGAATTCATGGTTTCCCTAAGAATTAAAGAATCGGAACTAGTTTTCATCTTTAATTGCTATTTTTTACCACAAAGTAAATCTAAAGAACTTCACAACCATAAGCACTTTCTAATTTTATTAGCAGTATAAATGAGGCACAGTGTTGAGAAAGAAAACATACTTGTTAGTTTACATTTAATAGATTACAATAATCTCTTCCAAGGTCAGAAATATATCTATGGAGAAACCCTAGAAGCATGCTGAAAGTGAGGCTGTCTTTGGTGATATCTGTCGACCAGAGGGTGATCCCAAGAGGAGGGAAAATGGACACTTTCACTTCCTCTACTCTTCTGCCTGGTGAGAAACTGTACTTTTTGAGTTCTATGAAATGCTATGAGAAAACAAACTAGGTAAGGAGCAAGGCAATTAAATTCCACAGAAAACAATAAATGTGTCTACAACAAGCAGGTATGTTGAAATATCTGACATTTTGTTTCCTAAGGCAAGGACTTCTCTTGTCATAAGAATGGTTTCTATAGAGGGACTAAGATAACATGGTGACATTCCAGAAGAAATTCCGGCAAATTCTCTGTACACATCACACAGAGAATCAGAGAGTCACACAGGGCTCAGACACAGGTGCTTCCACGGTGGCTGGTTCTGATCACTACCTACCCTGGTGGTTCTTGTCATTCACAGCATTAGCTGTCCCCTCCCTGCCCCCCCCACACACGATTTATCCCCAGTGCATGGAGATAAAAGGCACACAGGGACCACTTTGAGTTCTGTCAAATCTCAAGGAGCAATGCCACCCCTGTAGACTCAGTTCTGACTCTCAGAGCTCTTGTGTGGACCCCAGTGTCCCCAGAAGTTAATCAGACCAATCCTCTACTACCAGACATACAAGGTGATTTTTTGTCCCCATCTTTTGTTATAAGCCCTGGAGAGTTTGAGTCCATGGAGAAAAGGTCCACATACAGTGAAACTCACTGCACATACTCAACAACGGAACTTGGACATTTTACTGAGGGTCCTATAATTGAATACAGAAAGGAAGGGGACCCCAGACCCCAGGAGTGCTCTAAAGGAGACTAATGGTGCATCCTTAACAAATGCAGGGGGAGGGGCACCTCATTTAAATTCAAGTATCATGTCAGAATACATTTTAAAGGGTTAAAAAAAAATTAGTTAAGTCAACTTAAAGTAGTACTCATTTACTTTCTTTTATTTCCACTGACCGATGTACATAAAGCCATAACTTCTTCTATGTAACACGTGCAATGATTTATTTTCAATTGAGAATTGGGGCTGAACCAATGGATCTTCTAAACTTCATGCCTTTCAACCATATCCATGATATTCTCACCACTACACATGGTAATTTTGATGGGAATTTTCTAGAAAGGAAAGGAGGAAAAAAAAATCTAGATTCAGATACCCTCAGACCAGGATGACTTTAAAGCAATATGGCTCCAACTGAAAAGGGAAAAGAACCAAACGAGTTAAAGGAACTTTCTTAAGGTCAGGGCTCTGGAAAGGACTAAACAATGGAAACCTGAAAAAGCAGCAGAGAATGGGGCCCAGCTTTCATCTAGGAATTGAAAGAAAGAAATTGAAAGAATCAGAGCACAGACTTCAGGAGAGTTCAGGGATAATGACGTACAGGACAGAGGACATCAGTTTGCACTGTACCAGATCATAGACTTTCACACTAGGAATCTCACCTTCCCAGCCCAGAGACTGTAAGCTTGAAAACACAGACAGTCTAGGTCAGGGGTTGACAATCTATGGCCCGTAAACAAAATCTCATTCATTGGCTGCTTCTGTAAATAACTTTTTAACAAAACACAGCCGCATCCATCATTTGTATATGCACAGCTCCCTTCATAACCAGAGACCATCTAGCCTTCAAAGCCTGAGATATTTACTATCTGTATCTTTCCAAAAACACCTTGCTAAACCTTGGTCTCTGTAGCTGGGAGGACAGAGTCATTTGGAAATGATAAGTCTGGTTTATATATCTGTCATACAAGAGGGAAATGCACGAACAGACAAAGGATCCAAGGCCGCTGTCTGACAGCAGGAAAAGTTTTGACCCCTATGGCAGAGGTAGGTAGCATCCATGACATTTGGTCTGCAGGTGTCTCCATGTCTGTGTGGAGGGGAACTGGGAGGAGCAACATCACAGGCACTGAGGTGAGCAAGTAATGGCGGTGGCTGAAGGAGATGAAGCACTGAGCATTGAGCAGGGGCACAGATGACAAATCAGGAGAGAAAGAGTCCGAACAGAAATGGAGGGTGTAGAAACTCAGGCTACAGCCACGCAAAGCATTGAGGGAAGAAACAGAGGGGTTGCCAGAGAAATAACAGGCAGCCTGTACCTAGGATAGAAGTCAAGCCAGAGTGGACAGTCCCTCTGCTGGCCTCTGCTATGTCCCAGCATCGCAGTGGGGCCTCAGAGAGCTTGCAGGCTGGTGCAGAAGCTGACTCTGCTCCTGACAGTGAGGGGGGCCTCCAGCAGTCACCACCTGGGGAGGACTCAGGGGAGCTCTGTGTAATTAGAGGCACAGGACTATTCTGAAAGGAGTTTCTGGGAATTTCAAATTGTGAGATGGAAGAGTGCTCCAGAAGCAATCAAGATGAAAGAAAAGCGATGAAACAGTGGCTGGGAGGCAGAAATGGGTCTCATGATGCTTTCTGAAGGGTGGGCACTGGGGCCCCAAAGCCTTTTCCTCACCCAGAGAGTCTGTAGGAGCAGCCAGGTTTGTAATAGGATTTGACCTGTGAGTGAGCAGCTTCCATTCTCGCTGACTACTAGAAGTTTTTCTTAGCTGTGTTTTGGAAAAAAAAAAAAACAGAAGAGAATGCCAACTCTATTGACACCTACCATAAATGCTACCTGCACCATGGCCCTGGCTACTTTATGCGAGGATAATGAAAAGATGACAGGTCTGGAAACACGTGGTGGCCTCTCGCAGCAGCAGGCAGGCACTGTGATTGAGGAAGCAGAGAAAAGCCAGCGGAGCCCTTCCCCAACGGGAAGAGCACACAAAGGATAGTAAAGGTATCAACCACGCCAGGCCACGCAAGGCTTGGCGCTCCAGCTGCCGGACATGAGAAATGAGAAGCCCAGCTCCTGGGAGGGTGGTCAAGGGGTTGAAGAGACTAAGGGAACCCCCCAAAGCCATACACGTGTGGGATATGGAAAGAAAGTTGAGCATTCTTTATCCCCTCCTCACCTCGCTCAACACCAGGGAGGTCACCTGGGCTCCCAGACCCCTTTTGCCATCTAGAAATATGGAGATGATACAATCACTTGTCAGTCCTCAGAGAGTTTGAGCTGCTGCCATCCACATGTATTACACAGAGAACTACTCTACTGGAAATGCCACAGGCATGCCAAATTACGGCAATTTTTACTACATTTCTAAAAACCACTTTAGGAACCACTGACAAGTGAGATTTGGATGCCCAGTGTGTCTTGGGAAAGAAGATCTGGGGTTATGGGAAAATCCACAGGCCAAGTGACATCCCTACAGACTTGATCACCAGATGTGGCACTTCCAAGTAAAGTGAGGTGTGTACATAAAGTTCTGGTGGCTGGCACAGAACTTAGATTGGAATCTCAGTTCCCTCTACTTTTTACTGAATGATTCCATACAAAACTGTCTGCCTCTGAACTTCAGTTTCTCATCTGCAAAATATAGATAATATATATGCATATTCTAGTAAGCTAGTTAAAGACTTAAAAAAAAGAACTATAAAGTACTTAACACAGTGCCTGGCACCAGGAAGCAATGCAAAATGAAAGCTGTTTTGATACCAGTGAAGGCTCATGAAGCTGTCGTGGAAAAGAGGCTCTGGAGAAGCAGCTTCCCTTGAAATCAGGGCATGAAAAAGTTATAGCTGGAAAATGTCAAAACAATCTCTGCAACTGTTAATTGTCCCTTACTGCCACGAGGCAGTTCCAGTACGGATGAGAAAGTCCACCGACCACTGCTTCAGTGTATCTCACTGGACATGGTTGGCCTCTCTCCCCCAGTCTAAGTAAGTTTTGTAAGAAATTTGACCAGGCTGCTCAGTGCTTTCTGTTCTAATCCTTCTCTAGAGTCAAGAAGCAAAATGAAGATGGGAAATAAAAATTACTAATAGTCTTGGGAGTAGCACACTTTGGACTCCAGGAAGGAGAAAGTGATGACTTTAGAGAATGGAGAGATCTTCTATCCATGGAAAAAGCTGGGCTTGAATTGCTTGGGATACGAAACCTGGGGTCCTCCGAAGGGGCCGTGAGGAGACAGATGCTTGGCAGAAAGATGTGGGGACATGTCAGGTGGATGGGCAGCAGGAAGTAGTTCTGGGATAAGGACCAAACCTCAGGAGTCACTGGAGGCTCAAACACATGGAAGGTCATTACTTACTGGGTAAGAAAAGAGAGAGGAAAGGAAAGACACACTCCAGAGAAGATCACCTGCACGGCCTGCCCTACGCCACCCACAGGTGAGCTCAAGGGACTCTCCTCAAGGACTTTAACTCACCCTGAGTTGAAAAATGCCATCAAGAAGTAAGTTGGTAAAGTAAGACATTCAAAAAAGCCAGGAAATGTGCTGACTGTTTAGCGACACCTCCCAAGTGTCATCTGAAAGCCGCTTCTGTTTTTGGCTGCGGTTATCTGACAGAGTCAAATATCATTTTCAAGACAAGGAGAAAGTAAAAACAGTATTAGAAACCCTCCCCAAACTAATTTCTGGCCCACACTCTAGCTTTACCAAGTATCTTCTTGCCATATCGTCCTTTATTAAAATCTAATACTAATGTGGGGTTAATGTGACAGCCCTGAGTACACAGACGAAGTTATAAAGGAAATAAGCTTTTATTACTTTTCCAAAGACAAAGCAATAACTTAGAATAACAGAATGATGTTAAACTTTCTGCCATGGTTCACCTCAAAATTGTGCTTTTCTGTATTTCAGGGATATTTTCTTAAAAAGATTGAAGCCCCATTTTGACAAGTTTACAACAGGTAAGCAAAAATAATGACATATCTTTGGCAACACTATCTTCCAAAGGCACAGAAAACTGTCTTTAAAATTAGTGGCCACAAATTTAAACTATATTTCTTAGAATGAGGCCACTGGACTAATTAAGTGAGTATGATATGGAATTGTTTCTTTTCACTCATTTCTCACAACTAACCAGCCAACAACATTTTTAAACTTCTGGAATAGTTCTCAAATGCATTATTTCCCTCAAGCCCACCTCATATTTCAGACAGTGTCAGTCTCCTTAGGGTATTCTCCTAGCCTGAAGTGAGATGTTCAC
This sequence comes from Hydrochoerus hydrochaeris, assembly GCA_004027455.1. Lineage (NCBI taxonomy): Eukaryota > Metazoa > Chordata > Mammalia > Rodentia > Hydrochaeridae > Hydrochoerus > Hydrochoerus hydrochaeris. The sequence goes on from PVLA01002658.1 coordinate 125,911, forward strand.
AAATCGACCCTGCCCTTTTTAAAACACTTCAACAGCTTCCCATCACAAAATAATGTCCCCACTCTCCGGAGCGTCTATCAACTTCCTCTTCTATCCTCCCCCATATCCTCACCCTTCCCTGCTTCCTTTTCCAAGACTTTCCCGATGCCACCACGTCCACTACATCCATTTCAGAGCCCACATTACTCCAAAGCCTATGGTTTTCTAATCCTAACACATTGGATTAATCGTCATTCTTTTCACACTGTGTATCATGTATCCTTCGTTCTTGTTTATTGTTTAACAAATAGTTATGCACTTGTAGCACCTACCATGTTGCCAGGTCTTTTTCAGTGAGTTTCAAAGGCTTTAACTCATGGAACCAGGGCAACAGCCTTGCAAGTCAGATACTATTATTCTGATCATTTCACAAGTGAGGAAACCTAGGCATAGATCAATTATGAAAGTTTCCCAAAGATACATAGCCATTAGGTTGGTGAGTGAAGGGAAGATGCAAGATTCAAGCCCAGGAGGTCCAGTTCTGGGCTCCCCGCCCTTATCTGCACATGGCATTGCTTCTCACTGCTACTTCAGTTCCTTGCTCAATTCAATTCTAGGGTCACCTTGGCACAGCCCTCTCTGACCATCAACTCCAAGCGCTAATAAACTCCTCCTATGTGTCTGTAAGGAGTCTTATCACATGATAACAATCGCAACTTCTCTCCTTCCCATCTGAGACCATAAGAGACTAAAAGGCAGACTTTCCAATTCATCATGATATCCCCAGCACAGGTGCTCAATACCGGGTTGACGAATAACCCAATAAGGGTGATAGATGGCCTTAGTACACGTTCCATATCTGGCATAAGGAGAGAGGCAAAGAAAGTGGAGTCTAAAAGATTGTCTGGAATTTTTTTCAATATCTTGTTTCTAGCTAATCTTATACCCAAGCTGTAAATCCCAGGGAAATTTTGCATGTCTCTGTTATTCCCCAGCACCTAGCATTATACTCTAGAATGTTCCAACATCTTAGGAAAAAAAAACAAACCTGAATCCACACTGTTTGACTGGAGCACTTGGCTAGAGAAATGAACTATATTTTTTCATTTCATTTCATTTTAATTGTTCTAAACTTCACAGGCCCATACAGCGTGTAGTTATTCTATTCCACTCTACATGTCCAGGCCAGATGCAAATCATAGTGTGGCAAGGAACAGAGTGTCAGTGGGAGACAGGGACACATGAGTCATCATAGCAATGGGAAGGGATGTGTGAAGAACCCTAGGTTCTCCAGGTGAAAACCGCCTCAGTTTCCCGGGTGTGAAGAACTTCGTGGAACCTCCACATACCAAGAACATGAGAGTCCCAGGCAAACTGGGTCAGTTTACTTAGTGTCTAGCTGATCCTAAGAGAAAGTTCCACATGAGAATGAAAGAAGCTGAATCAAGAAAAGGAGGGTCATGAAGACTGAAATAGAGAGGGTAGAGACAAAACTATGAGACAGGGAAGAGGACAGTCATCTCAAAACTCCGATGCTCTTTATGTTTCCAATTTATCTACCCATTCTAACATCCAGCAGCTGTAGAGATTTCAAATAAACATATGTGACTTGCTTTGATACCTGCTTCTTTTTTTAAAAACACACGTGCTTTATTTCACTTATCTGTCTCTCAGTTGGGAGAAAGAAAGACGACAGCCTACTTGACTCCCTTTGATCTGCCATTTAAATTCCCATTCTCATCCCATAATCTGTTAATCTTTCCAGTATCTCCAGGCAAGTTTGAATTAGATTCCCATATTGAATCTCAACATGAAAGGCATTTCTCTGTGAGTAGTTCAATATAATGTTTTTGTAAATGACACTTAAAATGTTCAACTCCATAATGGAATGATGAAGCAGGGTAGCCGATGTTAGTACACACTGGTGAAAAGACCATTATTATTTTAGTCAGAAACCAAAAGATAGAACAAGATAATTTTTAAAAAAAAAGTTTATGCTTGCTAGACTGCCACAGTGGTATTATGACTCAAAATATAATAGTCACTGAATTCCTGTAGGAATCTAACTTCTTAAAAAGACATCAGACATCAAAGTCTGAGTCATGCCACATTAACCACCAATGGCCAAAGAAAAGTTTGAATGCTCCTGGAGAAGTTAAATATTAGATTTTCTCTGAAACATTTAAACTCAGAGAGTAGGTGCAGCGGTTGTCATACCGACTTGTGTGCATTCTTTATAAGCTTCCAGACTGCTCTTTACACCCCTTCCTGTTGCTATGGTGACCCAAATAAATTCTCTCCTGAGATTTCTTTCTTTCAGACACCGAGGCATTGGGTCAAGCAGGCAGGCTAGCAAATAATGCACTGGTCCTAGACATTGGATTTCTCCAGGCAACTACAAAGAGCCAGGCTGCTACACATCACACCCAACTGCTACATCTGCAAAGCTATAATTCCATTAGGTAGAGCAAAAAAAAAAAAAAATTGGTATTGGTCTTGTTTGTATAACCAATGAAACAAATCTTTGCAAAAGGCAGACAGGAAGTGGAAAGTAAGAAATTCTTCTATCATCTACTTTCATTTCTTTTGCATTCACCAGTGAGACCTGAAGGACAGTTCTCGGGGGAATATATATAAAACCAAGGACTCTCGCTGTTGGCCCTCTATACAGAACCACTAAACATGATTTTTAATACTTAGAAGAAGTGACTGGGGAGATGGCTGTAAAGGAGACTGAGATACGACCCAAGAAAATCACAAAAGAAAGCATTTAGTTCATAGGAAATATGCATGAATATTCTAGAAGAAAAGACACATCTTCTGTCATTTGAGACAGTGTAATTTACAGTATCTGGCCCCTCCCCTGCTACATGTATGTGGCACGTTAGACAAATATTTGTGAAGACAGAGCATCTAGACAAGTAGCATTTCTCAGTGACAGTATATGTATAACAAGGAAACCGATGTTATTTATACTCTCTGAAACTCCCAATCTTTTTATTCTACCCAAAGATACACAATATTTTATGGAATGCAAGGTGATTCCTCAGGAATGGTGAACTAGGCACCCTACCTTGATACGGCTGGTAAAAAGCCCACGTGACCAGCGTATCCCCTCCGCTCCAAAGTAACGCCTCACCAAGCCCCTTTGTCAGGTGTTGCCTGCATTTTCCAGATGATGAAACTAAGGCAAAGAGGAATGAATAACTTGTTATAGGTCACGCACCCAAGAAGTGGTACTGGATTGAAATCACAGTTTTTCTCCCTCTCCTCTCCCTTCTCTCCCCCATCCCTTCTTCTCCTTCCTTTTCTCCCAGTGCCCTCTGTGTCACAGAATCTCTGGGGAATGTAACGGTACAGGGAACGAGACACTACACTTCCACCAACTTTGTGATCCAGGACAACACAGTGGAAAACTCAGAAGCCAGGGACCACTGTCCATAGGAAATTTGCAGTGAGCCCAGGATGTAGCCAGAGGCCACCATCATCCTTTGAAGTTGATTCTGAAAAAAAGTAGAGAACCCAGGAAGACAAAAAGCAGCGTGTCTGAGCCTCCTCTTCCATTTCCCCAAAGTTTTGGCTGCTCCTGGGAACACAGGTACCCAGGCACTCCACCAGGACACCTAGGGAATGGAGTTTAATGTTGGACTAGGGTAGACTAGAATGGGAAGCTCTGAGCAAACGTAACAAGTGCACTGAGGTTAGGAGATATTCAAAGACAGAGGATGAGAGGGAATTGGAGAGAAGAAACAAAGCAGCGCATCTCCTTCACCATGGTGCCTGCCTTTCCTGGGGTCAGGGCTCCCACAGTCAGTTCTCCCCGCCCTGCAGTCTTCTGCTCCCCACTCCGGGTCCTCTGGGTCTGAGCCTTTCCTCTCCCTCCACTACAGGTTTAAACAGAGTTTGGTATTTGGGGGAGAGGGGAATCAACATGGATAATTTTCAGTGCTGTTTGAGTACTATTAACCTTTTCTTAGAAACCAGTGTCTTTCCCTTATTAAGATCTCAAAAATACACACACTGGAGATTGTTTGGTTTTGAAATGCCAGTTAGATTTCTTAATGGCTGTCAGTGCACAGAGGGCTGGGGCGATGAGATTTACCTTGAAGGCAACTAACTTTTGGAGGGGAATATATCTATCCTCCCTGTCAAGAGATACCTGGTCTAGATATCAAAAGGGTTACAAATGCTCATATTCTTCCCCAAAGGGCAGCAGAGACTCTTACAAGCAGAGTCCTAGCATGACTCACTTGTTAACATTTCCAGCCTGGGGCACAAAATGTCTCATCAACAAGACTTGGGGTTTTGGTAACTGCCTCTTAAGTGGATTCAGCTCAACCTGGATTTCATATTTTCCTCCTTCATTTCAAATGATTTAATTTCTCAGGAATTAAATTATTTCTTTAGAGTTCCTCTAAATTAAATGAAGAGTAAATAAAAAGACCTTAGACAAAAGCTGAATAATTTTATTAGGAATATGATAAATGTGAGAGGTTGCAGTAGCCTGAATATCCCATTATATGCAATTAAGGAGCTACATTAATATAATTGTAGGCTTTCCAGCATTTTAGCCCAGTACATACAGTATTTACAGATAATTGCATAGTAAGGGGGGAAACGCAAGCTGTGAGTCTGCCATGCACGTGACTAACGTTGTCAAATTAAAACCTGGTTGGGTTTCTCCTTGAGTTATTAGTTTTAAAAGCTTAATTTTTAGCTTTCTAAGATGGGGAAAATGCACTGGCATGTAAAGCAAAATGTTTCCAGTTAAAATCATACAAAGCACAATAAAAAGACAGACACGATTAAAAGACCTTAAAAGTGGTTTCGATAGTACTCACGCCAAGAGCGTAGCGCTTTGATCAATAGAGAATTCTAAAGCAAACCGTTAGGTAAACAGTGCTGCAGTAAAGACACATAACTTTCACATTTGTGAGGCCCTTGGTCTCAACATTATTTACATGAAAATGGTGCTGAAAGTATGACAGATTCAATGAAAGATATAATAAAACCATTTTTTAAAATGCTCAAGTAGGCTGGGAAGAAAATATCAAGATTTGTTCTCTATTCTGTGGACAACAAATTATACAATCTTAAAATAAAAATAAACTCTCTAGATCTCAATTTCTTCACTTACAAAACTCAATGGTTTGAATTATATAAATCACAAAAGTTTCTTCAATCTCTAGAAATTCCTGAAATACTCTTAAAGCAAGTCTCTTAGAATAAGTACCTTTCAGCCATTATCATTAATCAGAAATTAAAAATAATTATATATTTTATTTATTTATTTATTTATTTATTTAATTTTTTGGTACCAGGGATCGAACTCATGACCACGTGCTTGCAAGGTAGGCACTTATGCCACTGAGCTAAATCCCCAGCCCCTCTACATATATATTTTAATATAAATTTTATTTTTTAGCAGTTTTAGGTTCATAGCAAAACTCAGCAGGAAGTGCAGAGATTTCCCTTATATGCTCTGCTCCTACACATATGTGCCTTCCCCTGCATTTACTAATGAACACATAGTGACATGTGACCACCCCAAGTCCCTAGTATACAATAGGATTCTTTTGACGTCACACTTTCAATGTTTTGGACAACTATATAATGACTCTCTCATGACTCAATCATGACAGTGTCACAGAGTGAACCTTTTTGCTTACAAATCCTCTGCACTCTGCCTGTTCATCTCCTCCCGCTCTGTAAATCCCTGGTGACCACCGGTCTTTCCACTGTTTAGCTGTCTCCATGGTTTCATCCTTCCTAGAAGCTCACACAGTGAGAAACACACAGCACGTAGCCCTTTCTGATGGGCTTCTTTCAGTGAGTGGTTTGCACTGACAGTTTCTTCATGACTCAACCGCTCCTTTCACTGTAGCACTGGGTAACATTTCCTCCTCTGGATGTCCAGCAGCCGAAGGACATCCTGGCTACTGCCAAGTCCTGCTAGTTGTGAATAAGGCTGCTAGAGACAGTCATCTGCACGTCTTTGTAGACAAAAGTTTTTAACTCCTTTTAGCAGACACCAAGGAACACGAGCAACAGCATTGTCAGTTTTGCAAGAAATACTGAACTGCCTTCCAAAAGCGGCAGTACCACTCCGTATTCTCACTAGAAATAAGAGTTTCCAGAGCTGCACATCCTCACCGGTGTTTGCTGGCGCCAGTGTTCAGCATGTGAGCCGTCACCCAGGCGCGGAGTGGAACCTCTCTGATGTTTGTATGTGCATTTCCCTGGTGATGTGTGATGCAAAGCGTGTCCTTCTTGTCACTGGTGAATGTTACTATGGTCTCTGATAAGGTCTTTGGCCCATTTTTAGTTGACTTATTTGTTTTCTTATTATTCAGTTGTAAGAGTATTTTTGTTAACATTTTAGGCAACAGTTGTTTATCAGATATGCTTTTGCAGATATTTTCTCCCACTCGGTGGCCTTTTTATCCTTTTCAGAGTCTTTCATGAAATGGAATCCTCCAGTGACATCCAGCTTACCAAGCCCTTCTTTTATAGACTGTAGCTTTTGTGTTATATCTAACGAGTCATCTCCAAATTCAAGTTTATCTAGATTTTCTCTTTATCATCCAGGAGTTTTGTAGTTTTTCATTTTTACATTTAGGCTTATGATTCATTTTGAGTTAACTTCTGTGAAGGGTGTAAGATTCTTTTTTTTTTTTTTTTGCATACAGATGTGCAGTGTTTCTGGAACTACTCTTTTCGAGATGGGGTCTCCCTGTGTACTTCAGGAGAGCCTTGTGCAGCCTAGACTGATCTCAAACTCATGGTGATTCTCCTGCCTCAGCTTCCATTACGCTGGGATTGCAGGGGAATCCACCATGGCAGGATCTCCAGCACCATTCTTGAAAAGAATTGCTCATACTCATTATAGTTTCTCAACACTTATTTTTAAATAGCTAAGCTTATCATTAATGTGGATTCATCCACCAAGAGACATAGCAAGTGCTAGAACCCTGTGCATTTCTGTCCCCCCGAAATTCGTATGCTGAAACCACAGTCCCTACTCTGATTATAAGTGGCCATGAGACATTTGGGAGGGGATGACACCGCCCTGGGGCAGCATCTTCCTGGATGGGACAAGTGCTCTTGTGAAAAAGATACGAAAGGACTCCCTCCTTTGGCCAAGAAGGATGCCCTTACCAGATAAATCTGCCAGCACCTTGACCTTGCACTTACCAGCTTCTAGAACTGTTCTTCTGTAGAAACCAAAATGGATTATGACAGTAGGAGAATACCACGGGCTGGACATTGTCTGTGTGTTAGGAACTTTGCTACTACTTTCACATGTGTTGAACACGTTTACAGTAGAGATATATTCCACTGGGGAAAGAAAATAGCCACATGAAATTTATGCAGTTCTAATTTCATATTGAAAGAAGTTATAAATGTTCTAAAGTTATTCAACTTAGTATATGTGTCCAAGACCATCATAATCATTCTGGCTAGCAAGGCTCTACTCACCGAGTATTAAGTACCACGTTGAGTACATTGGGGCCTTAGTTATTCCAAGAATCCCCCAGGGTAAGTGCTTTCATTATCCCCACTTCTATCCTGGGAGAGGCTGGACTGCTTGCTGAAGGCCACCCAGCCTGCACTGCAGAAGTCAGGACATGAACTCAGAGTTCTAGTTCAGATTTCAGAGCATAGTTCTGTCCACTAGTGAAACTATTCTCTCCCGACTGTGCCCTAGTCCTTAAAGAGGACAGGAGGAAGCAGGTACATAATAAACATCTCTCTCTAACTCCTCCTGCTGATTTCATGAAGAATAAATAACTGATCCAGCCATCTCCCTGTTCCCACGCCTGAATGATGAGAAACAACTGTTCTTGCTAACGGACTTGGATGGAAGCTATCAACAGGAATGAACTCACATGATAGCTGCCCACCACCCCCAGCTCTACCTCCCCCACACAGGCTTCCATTCATTTTCCCTACCTCCAAGTTTAACTTTGCGGGAGGCAAGTTGTGGAATAAACTGCAGAGAAAAAAAAATCGAAGTTTAAAAATGTTGATATGATTGTCTATCTAACGGAAGGGAGACAATTTGCAGGAAAATAATTGGTACATTTCCCACTGCATTATGTTTCTCAAAACATGTTACTGTGGGTGGAGATTAGCTTCCCTTTTCTCTGGGAAGAAAATGAGTTGTCTCCCATGGTGAATAGAACTGTCATTCTGAGAGCTGACGGACGCTAACAACCTTTGGAGGTGCAGTGTGCAAGCACCCAAAAAGGCAAATAAAATAAAATGAAGAATCCAGTAGCCAAAGAAAGAAAGGTCACAAGAGGAAAGAGCGGGAGAGGACTCTTAAAAGTAAGAGAGGAAAAAAAAATGGAAGCCTGCGTAATGCCAGAAATGAGCTACATGCTAAAATAAAAGGAAACCAATAAAAAACATTCTAACTTCAAGTCACACCCATTAGTTTCCCTTTTGATGTGAGGCTCCATAACACCAAATTAAATATAATGGATTCTATTCTGCTCTGCTAAAAATGCAGTTATACCAGGAAGACAATTAACAGAGCCAAGTGATAGTTTATTAAAGCCACAGATAGTCAACCATGTACCCCTTTATCCCTGGAAAATGGACAAAAGATGACAGAATGATGCTGGAGGAATTGGGTCCTGGTTGGAAGCAGTGACAGAACTGACTGAAGTTTCAGGAAATGCTAGCAGCTAAGAGAAGAGATTTAGGTCAGCCAAGGTCTCCCTTTCTCCTGTCAGAAAAAGCTCTCAAATAACTACGTGAGTGAGAAATGGCAGCATTTTCTTTTTGTTATTTTGTTCCTCACCAAATATACATGTACAGCAGACAGGGTTCTGATTTTTGTCTGTCACGATAAAATATTTAAATCATTGTCACCCTCACTATATTCCCCACTACTTGTTTTTATGAAATTGGGAAGAAAACCCAAAGTGGTTGTGGTATCTTGGAGGACGGGTCCTTACGTTTGACAATGACAAATACTATTTCTGTATCTCACAGATATGAAAATGGGAGAGGCAGAAGTGGCTTCAAAAATGTCCTAAAGGATTGTGGAAGAGATGTTTTCCTTCACAAATAAGAACCATAGCATAATATGTAAGTAGGATCTGTTGAGTGTTTATTATAAGCCACAACTCACTGTGCCAAGGGATTGAAATATGTGAAATTAGTTGCTCTACATCATAAGTCTGTTAATGTACTATTATCATCCTTATCTTGAAGACTGAGGAACAAAGGATTACAGAGTCTGAATCCTTATTAAGTCAGGAAGGCAAGTGGCTGAGTAAAGTAAGTGGTCGAGTTTAGATTGTTTTTTTCTGGAAGGCACACATTGAATTTTAAGTTGTTGAATACCGGGTATTTTTGTGTTACTTTGTTAAGTTTGCTTGTAGAATAAGGTTAAGATATGTGGGCACCATGTCACTCTTTCAGGTCTTGCTTTGATCTCTGGTGGGCCAGGACCAGAGCAATGCCATTCAAAAGCTGATTATTCCCCACTCCGAAGCAAAATCCCTCAGATCATATTATCTAAGATTCCACAAAGGATGAGATTTTCTTCTCTGGCAGAAACAGAAATTGGTCCCAGCACGGTATGAGTTCCTGTTCTTGCTCCTCTAATCCTGTCAGATGGTTCTGTTTTCATCTCGGCATAGTTGGCTTCAATACATGCTGAGGACCCCAGGGGACCCTCTGCTGACCTCAGGAGTTTTCTTTCCAGTGGTTCTTTCCTCTCTAATGCTCTACCCTGTCAACTCCAGCTGCAGCCTCAGTGGATTGAACTTGGCCTTCTCAATGCGGGGAGCTACCCCCTTCCTTTCCCTGCTCTTCTTCCTAGAAATCCTCCGCCGGTAGCAAGCAGGGACAGCTTCATGTCCTCTTTCCCTCATCAGGAATCTCTGTCTTCTCTGATCTGATGTCTAATGTCTTTCAATCTGTCCAATATAATGCATGTTGTCCAGTCTTCTAGTTGTTTCAGGAAAGGAGGTAAATCTCGCCTTGGTCGCTCCATCCCAGCTGGAAGCCAGTGTGCTCTCCTTTAGATCTGAAGGTAAGCATTGAGATTTCAAAGCATGAGCCCACAGCCAATACCCCATCTTTTGTGAAATAGTTGGAACCAAAGCAGTGAGATGATTTATTAAAGAATACAGCCTAAGAAACCAAATCCCTTTCCTTATACTTCTCCTCCAGATACCATTATTTATACAATGATTCTAGAAGGACATAAGGGAAACAAATTTGGATCCTCTGTTTAACTCTCTGTTAAATTTCTACTTCTGTTTTATCACTAGGTGAAATTATGAGATTATTCTTCAGGGAACGCTTACATTTCTGAGTCCTGGGAAATCATCCATAGATACTTTGGGAGAAGTGCATGAAGCACTTTTTATGTTCGTGAAACTCATATCAAAAGCAGCACAGCAGGTGACTAGAGTGAGGGTTACCATCTTTGATGATATAAAGAAACTGAGCAAGGCAGACATGAACTTTACCCAATATGTCTACACCTAGAGAATTCTACTTGCATCAAATTTGAATAAATTGAATGAATCAGATTAAAAGTGAATTAAATCAAATCTTCTTAAGATATAGTACAGCCCTGTGGTTGAGGATATAGATAGGGAAGCTGGCAGTCCTGGGTTCAAATTCTAGCTTCCTACCTATATAACACTGGTTAAGTCATCTAACAAACCAAAGTCCCAGATTTTATAATCTGAGAACAAAAAAAAAAAAAGTTGGTAGGATTTAATGAATTAATCCTAGCCTAGCTGGGTGTTGTGACACACACTTGTAATCCCAGTACTCGGGAGGCAGAAACAGCAGGATTGCTGTAAGTTCAAGGCCAGTCTGGTCTACATAGTGAGTTCAAGGCCAGCATGAACTGCCTCAAAAAAAAAACAGAATTCCAGTAAAAATATACAGCATAAAGTCTGATGCTTAGTCATAATTAAAAGTTATCTATCATTATTTCATCTCTGTAGTCATAGTAAATAAGAAGTTTTCATCCCATGTTAGTTTTCCAAACACACATCTCATGCTGTGTTTTAGTCTAATTTTAAATACGTTAAAAGTTAAACTGTCCAACATTCTTTTAGAAGAGTTAGATAATTAATATAGTTCACTGTGGGTATCATGCTCTTCAAATTTTCATTTACTTAATGTCATTCATTACTACTTATGTACCATGGTAACTAATTCTGAAGCATGGCCTTTGGATATTATTAGATAACAATCTCAACACATTACACTCCTTTAGTTACCATTTCAATCAACTACCCATTCATTTCCTTCTATATTTTTAACTTTCATGAATCAAGTCCTTTAGCTTTAAACACAGCTTTCATTTTCTACAAATACACTTTAAAGAAAACACAACAATTCAGGTAATAACTCCTCAAAAACATAAGAAAAGAAAATTTCTAATTTTCTTTCCAAACTGCTATTCCTGATTAACACCCAAACGTACCTATTTATGCAGCCGTAGCATATTTCAGAACTGTGTTTATATCAGTCCCTTAAAGCAGGTTAAATCTAAAATAATTGACTTTGCAAGGCTAGAAGATGAAGCATAATTATTATCATAAATTTTCTTAAAATTTCTTAGAGTATCTGCGTTTGAGAATGAATTCTAAATATGTTGAGGGTTGCCTGCATTTTTATTTGGTAAATCTGGCAGCCTTAAGTATGTTTATAACAGGCAGGCATATGCTTGTATATTCACAAAGTCCCAGAAAATGCTATATGTGAACAGTGCGGTGCAAGACCATTGAATATTTAAAAGCATGAAGGTTGTCAGTAGTGTAATGTATAAATATTTGTGGCATCTGAAATATATTTGTACCATTTCTCTTTCCCTGGTGATTCCAACTAGTTTCAATATAACACACATGTACAACATCGACTTATTTAAATACATTCTCCATATTAAACACTAAAATAGTAAAAGAAGGCAGACTTAGTCTTTCTTTCAGAAATAGCTTGTCATTAGACAAAGGAATTATGTTTATGTTAGTAGCTTTCTTGCATCTAGCAGAGAGTAGAAGGCTGACACCAAAGCCAATTTCAATTAATTCAAGATGGAAAATTTCATGTGACACTATCAAACACTTTACCAAAATTGAGATAGATTGCATCTACAATTTCACATTTTTATCTACTTATCTTGTAGCTCTATCAAAAAAAGTAATCAAGTTTGTCTAGCATGATTTGTTCTTTTTAAATCCCCATTTCATGATGTCCAATATCATTATCCACATACATTTCACCAATGCTTGCATATTTTCTATTAATATTCATTCTGTTCTTTTAATATAGATTTACCTTGCTTTTGCTAGATAATTATATCAGTGTTGTTGTTCATTTATTTAAAAAAACAATAATCATTATCATTAGGCTAATGCTCCAGCAATTATTTCTCATATTTTGCTTGATAAAGGGACTCAGATCAATTCTAAAATACTTACTGCACATTTTACTAATTGCTTATTACTCCCACAAGCATTGTAGGGAAGACAGGCAAGATGGAGGAAATGTTCCTCAGGAAGCCAATGATCTCTCTCTAGTGAGATAAACTATAGACTCACAGGAATGGTACCCAGAATTTTCTAAACTCTAGTAAGTTTACAAAAAAGATTATTAAAATTAAAAGTTTTATGCCTTATTTTGGAAGATTCTGATTGCACATTCACATTCCTAACAAGCATCTTCAGACCATTTCAGCTACACTTGAAAAACTCTACTCTTGAATAAAACTGATTTTGACAGTCAAGTGTCACAGGACCAAAGCAGAGCCATTATCGGTCAGTGTTCTACAAAAAGATTTCCCGGGGGGAACAGGACCGTAAGGACAAGAGATTAACAGAAGTTCTCAGGGTAATACCTGAGGAAGTGCTAGGACTGCTTTGAAGTATACTTAATTCACAGACAGAGACACTTAAATACACCATGATTATCTGCTCCTTGGCCAAGCTAATTAGGCAATAAAGGATTAATAAAGTCACTAAACAAAATTAATAAAGGTAATAAAGATTAATAAATTCAGTGAAATCACAATAACTCACCCAATGGAGAAAAATACATGTTTCTCTATCAAAGGAATTCAAATAAATGTAACACCGAGAAGTCTTTATTGGGATTGTTTCACATTATATACAGTAGATATATTCCAGAATGTAGGAATTTATCAAGCTTTTAGTGACAAGTCAGAAAGCAATACTCAGAGATAATTTCAGCCACCAAGGATTTTTTTATCCCATGAGTAAGTCTTGCAATACTCCTGTGAAAGCCTGTAGCATTAAACATAATTACACTAGATTCATGAAGCATCAAGTAAAGACTATGTGAGCATGCATTATTGCCTGTCTCCAAATATCCCAGACTGGGCTGCTGTATTATTCTGTTCCTTATATCATCTATGTAAAAACCGGCCTAGCAGCCAAGGTCTAAGCAAGAAAAACAGCATTTAAAACAGAAGGAATTTAATACTGGAAGGAATCTCGTACGGCAAGGATGGAAGAAACGAGTGAGCAAAGGAAAGAGAGAAGCCAGAGAGAGATGAGCAGCTCAGGTCTCCCTTCCCCTAACTGCTGGGACATGCAGTCAGGAGCTCAGGAGTGGACACCGGACTGAGACAGAACAGTGGGAGCCCCGCTGGTGTCGGGAAAATAACGGAGGGGAAGCATCGGAGAGAGCGGGGAAGAAAGACCCTGGCTTCTCCTGCAAGTGTCTGCAGAGCTGAACCCCACAAAACACCAGCAGAGTCCTGACCCTGGAAATGCAGGAGGCCAATGGTGAGGAAGGGACCTCAGAGCAAATAAGCTGAGGACTGTTTAGAAAAGGAGGGGGCGTTGTTGGTCTTTTAAAAGTGTGTAGAGAAATTCGGTTTGCACAAGGATTTTGAAACTTTCATAAATCCTCAATCCAGTGCTTCAATTATTCAACAATTCGTTACACACATTATTCTCCAGATGTTGCATTTTATCTTCTTATTCTTTACCACTCTAGTTTCATAGAAGTTAAAATTCAATGCTTGCATATATATCACTATTTCTTATTATATACTACATGCAAATTCTTGGCTGTAATGCATTTCTCTTACCTCCATATCAGAAGACAGCCTCATATTCATGTCATTCCAGATATCAGTGTTTAAGTTTCAAAATGTCTTTGCTTCATCTCTTTTTTAATGTACATTTCTAAAGAAGAATCAGATATTTAAACCACTTAATTACTATAATTTTGCTCCCATCTGTGCTCATTAATGAAATTTTTGTATCTAGCAATTTCTAGTCCTCTTGAACAAGACCATACATTAGTCCCAGTAGCCCACTTACCTAGTAAAAAGTTGTACACACAAACAAAATTTGAAATTTTCCTCTAGAAAAATCCATCACATTAATAAAGCACAGGAATAGAACCTTATGTTTACCAAAGTAATTTGCATTGTGTGTATGTGTGTGTGTCTGTGTCTGTGTGTGTGTGTGTGTGTGTGTGTGTGTGTGTGTGTGTGTGTGTGTATCAACAGAAATGGTTTCAAGAATAAGAAATAATGAAAGACAGTTGAAGGACCTGGTATTTCCATCCATGTATTTATGCATGAATACATAAATGCAACAGAAAATTGACTGAACAATTATATAATCATGTTCTCAGAACACATAATTCCCTTTTGCCACAAACAGTAGCTCCTTAGATGACATGGTGGTCAACTCTCTTCTCCTTAATAACCAGCTCCTACCCTCCTCAGATTAGCTTTCTTACTGACTGCCTTACACTCAGCATGTACTTTAGACTGTCACCTTCCTTCTTCTTACACGCCACCATCCACAGGCTGTCCACTTCTCAATGCCCTGCGTAAGTCTCTTCTCCATGAAATTCACCACCCCAGCCACACAGAGAGAACTCTCTCCCTCCTGCTGAACTCCCATTAGAAGGCCTGTGACTTAACTGACTATTCATTATTCCACACATGCATGTCTTCCAAGGTCCTTTACATTCTTAGGGACAGATCCTGGTACCCTACATCCCACTTATAGGAACATCAAATCAAGAGTAAATACCCAAAACATACTCACTGAATGCATTAGAAATGGCATAATCAGTCCTGGAAAGCACTTTTTCACAGTCATCAGGAAAAAAAAAATGGAAAACAGAGAGAAAGAAAATGTTTCTGTGCAAATCTAGAAGGCGACAAGAAAGGCCGATGGCCTGAAAGGATTACATTAGTGTCACGTATGCAGGAGCAGATAAATCTTTGAAAAAGAAAAAAACAACTTCTCATTCATTTTGGAGAAGTTTCCAAGACATTTTTCTCCCTTTTGGAAAAAAAAAATATATTTTTATCTTCACTGATTGCATTTCTTTTGTCTTAGCCAGCAATACATTTTTGCTACCTCTTGTATTTTGAAAAATAACTTCAGGGAATTTCACCTCATAGTTACTCTTTACTATCTGTCTTCTGCGTTGTTTTAATTCAGTTTCACCAAGAGGCTCAAAACCCAAAGTCCATCTGCAGCTCTGATTAGGTGTTCATTAAATGTGATTTAAAACCTCAGGTCACCTGACATCACCACTCTCCACACTTCGTGAAGGTCAGCAGAGGCTACACCAGGGACCATTAAACAGCGTGGCTTTCCTGGGGGGGGCCTCCCTCCACCCCTGGATCCTATCATCCTGCCCTGTTTCTTCATTTAAACCTTTCCACACCAATATGGCTTCAACTTAAAAATCAATTTCCTCCCTGTTTCAGTTTCTTTAGCACCATTGCTTCTTCATTTAATCTTCAGGGTCATCTCAATCCCATAAACCTGAACATAGCAGTCAAATGTCTCATCTCTCTAAAATGCCTTCCCACAGGTGAGGTGCGGATTCTCCCCCTCCTGATTGATTGGGCAATTTTAACCAAAGATGGCGAACAGAGGAAACCATGTTTCAGGAGAGACCACTTTGTCAGGCACACGGGGCTGGAAGTAGCTTTTTGTTTTTGTTATTGAAAGGATTCCTATTATAATACTTGTGTTAAGAAGACCTTTGCTTCAAAAACAAATCTTGCCACATATGAGTGAGATCCAAATATCATGGTCTGGATAACATTTACAAGTGTTTAGTTTAGGAAACTTGAAGACTCCCACCAACTGGAAGTGGACTTGGTCTTCTTCTCTCCCTTAGAGATAATTAAGTGTGTCACTTAAATATCTGCCATGGGCGTCCTATAAGAGTTCTCTATGTTCATCAAGGCACTGAATTAGAAGCTTGTCATACAGTCTGACTGAGCTGCTAGGAGAAAATGCCCATAGACTGGAGAATTTAGAAACAACAAAACTGTATTGCTTATAGCTCTGGAAGCTGAGAAGTCCAAGATCAAGGTGTCACATGAAAGCTTTTGCGCTGCGGCAAGGATGGTACTTTTTTGCCGTGCCCTACAAGGCAGAAGGAGACAGAGGCTCACTCAAGCCTCCTTTGTAAGAACATGCAGGAGTGTGGAGTCCTTGCAATAGATCATGCCCCAAAGGCACCACCTCTCAAGGTCACCTTCAGTTTCTAGGTCTAATATATGCATTTGTGGGGACCACCACAAATAGACCATAGCAATAGAACCAGTTAGGATTAATATGACAAGTCCCTCTTCTCAGTGACATATGCAGGTAGGCATGGGAAGAAACAGCCACAGTGAAGAGCTGTATGTGACAAGGAATATACTCCCTTCATTCATTCAACAAATATTTACCGAATGCTTTCTATATGGAAAACCCTCCGCAGGACGCTAAGGATACAACAAAGAGAAAAAAAAAAGTCACTTTTTTTCCCTCATGGAACTTTTACCTTGGGCACAAGTGACACATAGTCATAAAATGAGTAATAAAACTAGTGACTGTGGCATCATGAGCCAAGGCAAGTGTTCGGAAGGCAGCACATACCATGGCGAGCAGGTGCAGCCCCAGCAGCCAGGGATGTGGTTTGGGGTTGACACTTAAGGATGGACAGAAGGTGGATGCTGAGGCTCAGACATTGGAGAGGAACATCGCAGACACAGCCACAGAGTGAGGAATTCAGTGGGAGCCCCCCAAAGGAGAGATCCTGCGCGGGGAGAAGAGGACAACCAAGAGAGGAAAGACCAGCAGTTCTGGCCTTCACCAAGGGTAGGACTTCATGAGGCAATGGAGGGGACCGGGACACTGTAAGCCAGAGAGGCCGAGCGAGGCAGCAAACAACACGATGCAGGCGTGCACGGGCTGGGAAGATGAAGAACAGCCAACATTGGGTAAGCTATTCGGTCCTTTTCTAGGCATGCACGGAAAAAAGGCTTCGGAGAAGGGCTGCCCTCCCCTTGCTCCCAGCTCACGGACAGCACCCTGAAGGTGGAGGTAGTAGTGGCCGTGGAAAAGCAAGCTATAGATGCAAGAGCCAGTCTCAGAGGTAGATCAACGAGATGGGTTGAAGGAGGTTTTGTGTGTTCGGGAGCTACAAAGAAAACTTGAGAAATACAGAGGACGAAACTCTGTTTAGACATATCCACTAGGCCCCACACTAGACTTCTTGGGAACTGTGTTATTTAGTTTCTAGAATCCATGAAATAAATCATTATCATTATCCTTTTATATTCATATATCCTTAATATTATCACTCTGCGTGAATGAGGAATTGAAGCTCAGTGGAGTTAGGGAACTGGCCAAACAGCAGAGCAGTAAGTCACAGAACCAAGGCCTGACTGTAAACTTGTTTTATTTCAAGACAAAAATGACAGTCCAAGGTCTTTCTTTCCTCCCTACTTCCCAATTCTTATCTCGTTCATTCCTCAGACACTATTGACATTCAAAAAGGATTCTCAGTGCTCTGCGAAACTCTGATTGAATATGAGAAATTCCCAAAGGGTGCCCCAGCCAATGTCACACATATTTATCTATGGGATGAGAGAGAGGAGATCTGTGATAAAACATGCCATTGGAAGAGTAGGGGAAAAGAGAATTTATTTCTAAGCTACAAGGTTCATCCCTCCCTGAAACTGAAAAAGCCGGGCACCTCCAGGATGGGAGAACCAGTTAATGGATTCAGTATATTAACTTTTGCTTTGTTGCTTTTATTTTCCCTGTAGGGATCAAAAGACAAAGAACTCTTGTCAAAGCTCACAACTCCCTAATTACTTAATTATTAACAGTGAAAGTCTGAGTTTTGGAGTTGCTTAATGGTCATGCAATAAACCAATGTGAGATGACAGTGGATGCAACCACTCAGGTCTCCTGAGTGGAGAGTGGAGCGATGTTGTAGTAACCGTAATTTCCAAAATGGAAATAGAAAAGCTATGACTCTGTTATTGCCTGGGATCTCCAGTCACCCGCTGAACAGGTAAAATGCCTCTTAGACTTGGAGAGGTCAGGAAGGGGACTGTTACATAATGACATTTTTTCCCCAACTAGTCTTTGTCATACCAGGTAAAAATAAAGTTGATTATTAGGCAGTGAGACAACATGAAGCAATTATTAAGCCCATTGCATTATGCTTAGAGTCATTCTGGCTCCTATTATCACCACTGGCTGTGAATTTCAGCATTCATTAAATGGGGGCATCAAAAGCGTACTGATATTATAATTTGAAACCTTTACACCAAATATTTGCACTGCAGCATGCCTGGGACAGACAGGAAGGTGAAAAGCAAAGTAGCTATAAAAAAATGAGGGAAGAAATGAATAGTAAACAACCTTATATTAGTCATGAGAACAATGGGAATCCTTCTACAAATAAACGACCCTGACCACCATTCTCTGAAGACTCAGCTGCAGATGTAACTCCATCTTTACAAGGTAACCCAGCACGTAAGGCTGAGCTAGCACTGAAAAGACAGAAGTTCAAGAGAATTTAGCCAGGCAGTTGCGGGTCTGAGGGTCTGAGGAGGGGGGCTCCCAAGGGGCTGAGCTCGACCCTGACCACTTCTCCTTCAGTGAGGAAGTAAGAGTCAGAGGGTGCCGCTCTTGGAATTTCTGACAAATTCAGAAACCAGTCTGTAGCTGCGCGTGCCTTCGCCTGCTTCCTGCTTGGATGGAGGCGGTAGCTTGGCTCAGGGGAAAATCTCCTCCTGCATGCACTTCGGTTTCTACCTCTCTCTCACCCCCGTTCCTCTCACATTCCAGCCCTCCTGGTTATCGCTGCTCTCTTCTCAAGACCTCACCGTCTGCTTCTCTCTCTCTCTCTCTCTCTCTCTCTCTCTCTCTCTCTCTCTCTCTTGCTTCCTCTTTTTCTTTTTCTTCTTCACTCCCTCCCTCTCTCCCACCATCCTTCCCTTCCTTCCCTCTCCTCTCCCTCCTTCTTTTTCTTTCACTCCCTCCTTCTCTCCCTCCCTCCTTCCCTCTCTCTCTGTCTGTCTCTGTCTCTCTCTCTCCACCCCGTCTCTCTCTTCCTCCTTATTTACTAGACAGAATTAATGTCCTTAAGTCTCTTCCATACATATAATGTTTCTGTTTTAACTAATCAAATCAGTCAACCCTTCATCCAACCTCCACCTGACAATATTTCTCTCTTGTCCACTTCCTATGCTAAACAAGCCCTGCCACATTTCCTTATCTGCCTCCGACCTCCCTCTCACATGTCCCTTATGCTGGGACCATTGCCTTGCAGTCCAGTGAAACTCCGCTTTGTGATCACCCAGGTTTCCCCCAGTGCTAAATTCATGGTCACTTTCGGTTTATGATGGTCTCATCTCCCTGCACACCCTTGATCAGTCCCTCTTCCTACAGATACTCCTTCCCCCTGACCGCACGTCCTCTCCGGCTGTCATCTGGCCACTCTGGCTTCTCCTCTCCTCTCCTCCCCCTCCTCTTCTACTGGCCCCATTATTTTTATTTTTATTAGTCTATTTTTGCTGTAAATTCCTTGATGACTACATTCCTTGCGTGGAATTGGTGCATGGACATAAGACATCTTAATGCTATTTTCATCTCTGTTCCCTCCCCTCCCCTCTCCTCCACTCCTTTCCATCCATCTTTTAATCTGAGAAAGATATACCTCTCTACTTCCCATTATCTATCTTTTATTTGCTCTTTATTCATATTTTGGGCTTCTTACATAAGAGAAACCATATGCTATTTAAGCTTTGTGTCTTATTTATTCCACTTGATTTAGATGTTTTTCGGGGATCTGATTGTGACACTCTGCTCTCTCGCAAGAGCCTAGCCAACCCTGTCACTTCAAGTGCCACCCTTAGGTCAATGAGTTGCAGCTGGCATCACCATTGGCACTTCCAAGGTGCAATTTAACTTGGCTGAATGTGTTCCCCAAATTTCATGCACTGGATCCTTAATTCCTCCAAGTGGAAGTGTGTTGGGACGCTGGTGCCAGGTGTCAGGAGGCAGAACAGACTAATGCTTTTCTTGTAGAAATGAATTATTCAAGATCAGCCTCTTTTTCTTTACTCCGCACATGCCCATTTGCCCTTCTGCTTCCTGCCACGCGTAAAGCATGAGACTCCCATCAGAGGCTGAGATATTGATATCCTGTTCTTGGACTTTCTGCCTCCAGAACTATGAACCCAAATAAACCCCTTCCTTTATAAATAGTCCAGTCCAAGGCACTCTGCTGTAGCAACAGAAATATTCAAAAGCCAACTGGATATCACTATTTGATAACTGTATGAGTATCTTCAATTCAATATATCAATTTAGTTCTTTTCCCTCTGGCTTGGTAAATGGCACCATCAAATCTCCACTTACTCATATCAGAAATCTGGGGATAATTTCGGACACCTTTTTGCCCTCTCCTGTCTCCCATCACTCACATTTAGCTCAAGCATCAGTCTATTCACTCAATCTGCAATTATTTATCAAGTCTGTCCTTTGTGTTAACTGCTGTGGGGACTAAAACAAAGTCCCTGCTTTCACAAAACTTCCAGTTTTCAAAAACGGCAGTCATTCAACAAACATATAAGGAAGCAGAAAATACAAGGAAAAACAAAAGAGGTTAAAAGACAACACTTCTTAGACTAAAGCTGGGGAAAAGAAGAAAGACAGAAGCATAAAATATTAAGATATATTAGTAGAAAGGATTACCTCATAAATTGAATAACTGGCATTAAAAAGAGAAAAGAAGTTAAGGAATATTCCTTGCTCAATTGAATATATGAACAGCAGGGCTAGAGTGAGGTGGTGAAGAGTTTACACCGCAGCTTCTGAGGTGCTGAGTTGGAAGTGTCTATTAGACTCTCAGAGGTGCTTTTTAGCCAGTTGTTTGGGGGCATAACATGGAACATCAGGGGGAACTGTAGACCTGAGACAAAACCATGAGACAGCAGAAAATAGACAGTAAAAGCTAGAAAAAGAATGTAGAGAGAAGGAAAGCAATACCAGGATAAGCCCCGATGGATTCCTTCATGACTGGTTAAAAGGGAAAAAAGTAGTTTAAAAGAGACAGAAAAGGTGGATTAGAAGAAGAAATCGGTAAACGCAGACTGAGAAGGAAGTAACTATGCAAAAGAAAAACTGAGGTCACAAAACTCAATTATAGGAATATCTTCAAATCAAGAAAAATGGACCCAGGTTCAGCAATGTCAAGTGACTATGGTTATGCAGAGACAGTGCTAGAGGAATGATGCAAACATAAACTAGAACTCATACAGCCTCAAATTCCAAGCATTTCCCAGGTATTACCTAATCCACAATATACTAATTCAGTTCCATCATTATTCTAATTATTAGTGTCTAGAATCCAGAGTGCATTACAGACTCAATGCTTAGCAAATAATGGCTGGTTATCTGATAAATGCCATTCAGCAACAACATCCCCATGTCTTTTCTGGTCCAGTGTTGAAGGAGGAGAGTGGTGCGTCCATCCTTTGATTAATTCTGTCTTTCTTTTCCACATTGAGTTATGTAAATCAAGTGTGCACCTGTCACCCTTCAGACAGAAATGCAGTGGCTCTAATTTGATCTAACCCAAAGTGGGGGCGAGGAATTCAGAAGGCTGTAAAAGTTAAAACTTTCTGGTATAAAAGAAACAGCAGGCTGCCTTATGTTTTCAACATTAGCATTTAAGTTCACTGCAGCTGAACTCAATTCGTATCAGTGGAGATTTATATCAAACAGTGGGAAGGCGAGTCATATCTTCCTGCTGTCTTGCAGAATTATCATCAGGAATGTAGCCAATTTTAGCACAAATAAATGGTAGTTAGAGAAGTAACTTGTATGATCAAGTCCTATAATGGTCATTCTTTGATTTAGAAATATGTTCTAAACCTGTCACTTTGCATGCACTTGATTTTCAAAGGCAAAAAGAAGCAAAGAAAGGCCACACTTTCTCCAGTGGGAATAGCACAATATATAATAACAAAACAGAGAGCTAAAGAACACTCTGCTCACCATTTTATCATTTTAAATGTGTAGAAAATAACTTTAAGCAGCGGATGCATCCATACAAATTAAATTACATACAACAGAGCTCACTCACATTACTGTTACATAGCTCTAAACTGAGACACTCCTACAACTGTTACCTTGCAAATGGCTGAAACGCTGGTTTTATCTCCTTAATGCAGTACGAGATATGCTTTATAAGTGAACGTAAGAACAGAAAACCAAACTGGTTCCATAAATGAAGGTGTGTTTTAGACCAAAAAGGGACCTCAAAAAGTATCACTTCAAACCTCTCCATTTACCAAAAAAAGAAAACTTCAATCCAGTGAATTCAAAAAGCCACCTCCCTCACCAGCACATAGAAATGGGACTCTGTGTCTCTCCTCCCAGTAAGTCACACCCAAACATATCCAAAACTGACCTGGGAGTCAACAAACAGGTCCTCAAAACATGCAGACTTGGGAGTGAAATCCAAAATCCTGTAAATTTCAAAAACTCCCCAGATGATTCAGATTCCAAACATTTGGGAACACACGGCTGTCACACCGAGTTAGAGACTGTCCACAGTGATCAGCTGGACAGTCAATTTGGGAATGAAGGCAGATAGAACCTGTTTGTTTTCCCCAATTTAAATAGCTATTTTACAAAATTAAAAATTGGTAAATATCATTTTTGTCCAGGTCATCTATTTATATCTACTCTAAAAGTGATTAAGCATACCACAATTCTTTCTTACTTTATAAAAACATTGTATGCATTATCATGTTCCCTCTCCCCTTTCAGAAATATCATGGGACAATATTGAATGCATATGTGTGTTTTCTCCCTGAAATGAAAAAAAAAAAAAGATACCTTAACTACTTGACAGTACCACTGCTACATTAATAGTATTACACATAAGAACAGCAGTGTGCAAAAACTATATCAACCCCAAAACAATCCCACACACATTATTCATTTGCACAACTCCCCATGGGATACAGGTACATCCTATCATGGGAACAGTGTGGCCCAACAAAAGGAGAACTTCAAAGAGAAAACAACTCTTTCCTTACCACAAAATCTGATGAATCCAAACCTATTTCTGTCTGTCTGATTTACCTTTTAAGTCTCAGACTTATTTACCTAAGTGTCCACCAGATTTTTTTTTTTTTTTGAGCTGAAAATCAAACTCAGGATCTTGTGCTTACAGGCAGGTGCTTATACTGCTGAGCTATATCTCCAGCCCCCACCAGATATTTTCAGTTTGCATTACTTACACAAGTAATGCAAACTCAGCAGGCTCCAGACCAAAGACACCGTTTTCTCTCCAATCAGTACTTTCTCTGTATGTCATGTATTAGTTCATCCACCCAGTTACCTAAGGCAAAAATGTGGGAATTGCCTACATTTGCTGAAACATATTGAAATTTTAGGTACAAATGAAAGTATCAGCAGAAGCTGACTTGACTAGAAAACACTTCCTTGCAAAGTCTATGAAGGGATTCTGTCTCTCAGAATAACTGGACCTACCTATGCAAGATTGTAAACTACCCTCCTCTTCTCTCCTCGCAGCTTTTTTAGAGTTTGTCTCCTTTTAGCTTTAGTTCCAATCAAAGAGGTTCCACTGTAATTATCTCAGCAAGTGTCCTGGTTCAGTGTGATCATTTTTAGTTCAGTGCCTATTTCTGAGCTGGTCACTGTGGCCAGGCATATGGAAGTGCTGGGTCATCTGCACACACTTTAAATGAAGGAACACGAGAAATAGACTATGCATGAAGGAGGAATAGTCATGCAAAGCAAAACTGAGATGTCACTTAAAAAAAAAAATGGGAAAGACTAGTGCTATAATCTGAATCTAGAGCCCCAGTGTTAACAGGTTGGTCGCCAACCTGCGTTCTGCAGTGCTACTACTGGAGAGGGTGGAAATTTCCAGAGGTGAGACCTAGTAAAAGGAAGATCACTGGGGGCCCGCCCTTAGAGGGGATACAGGGGCCCCAGCCCTTCCATTCTTCTGTTTTCCTCTCCTCTCCTCTCCTCTCCTCTCCTCTCCTCTCCTCTCCTCTTCTTTGCTCCCCCACTTCCCAGCTGCCATGAGAATAGGTTTTTTTTTTCCCTCACCTGCAATTCAACTCATATTTGATCACAGTAGTTCCTACCTTGAAATTGATCAGGACCGACTACATAAAGTGTAAAGATCAAGCTACTTAGAAGGCTATTTAAGGCTCTCCAGGATTTGTCCTACTTCTGTTTGGTCTCTCAACACTTCCCATTATATTTCTTAAAGTGGCTGATAATCACACTAACTCTAATAAAGAAAAGTAATATTTCTTGAGGTCTTTCAGCCACCAGGTTCTACACAAAGACCTTTCTGTGCCCTCATGACAACCTTATTACAATTTTCGTTTTACAGATAAGAAAATCCAGCCTTGGAAAGGCCAAGCAAATTACCCAAACTCACACAGTTAATAAATGCTAAAGCCAATATTAGAAGTCAGACAGGGTATGTCTGAAAACAACATCTGATCTCAACTATTATACTATATTGCCACACTAATCAAACTCGATTTCTCTAGACTTGCATTGCTTTTTAACTTCTCTAGGTCTGTTCCCTCACATGCATGAACTGTCAACCCCTGTCCAACTTCAAGACCCAGCCCAGGTGCCTTCTATTCCATAAAACCTTGGACACAGACAGCGTTTCTACCCCCTCCTTTATTAGCCATGAGAGACAGCTTGTAAATATCAGAAACCTGAAGCTATGCAATCATGGGATGGTTACATAAATGATAGTCTATGATAAAATATTAATATCAAAAATCATGTTTTAGAAAAAGTATTAATGATCTGAAGCACTGCTCTCACTCAAAGGTGACGGAGAAGAGCAGAGTGCGAAGTACTAAATAATGCATGCTTCCACCTCATAAAGTAATTTGTGCCTTTAAAAATTGACATTCCCAGAAGACAGAATGGAGATGAAGAGAACAGACTTCAGTATCCGACAGAATAGGTTTGTGTTCCATCTCTGCTACTGGCTCTGAGACTTTGAGAGAGGGACACAAACCCTTTGAAGCTCTAGATAGGTACATGCGAACACATACATGTATGTTTATCATATGAACGACATATTTGTGTTACATTTATGTCACATCTAAACCTATGTTTCTACTTACAGAGAGGTGAGAATGAGAGACTGGAAGGAAATATATGCCAAAAATAATAAAGGTCATTTAACTTATAGTGACTTTCTTTTGTGCATTTTTCTATATTTTGTAAGTATTCGTCAATGCATAGGTGTCTCCTTATCTGTATTCTGCTCCGTCCTCTACACCCACCTGCTACGTCACACTTAAAATTGGTCCCAGGAGCAGAAACTACATCAATCATCTAATTACACATGGAACATCACACCTCACGTGGCGACATCAGTGCTGGGGGACCTGTTGGTGAGCAGTGTCACCACAAAGCCAGATCCATCTGGGGTACTAAAGTGGCCTTCTTTTGAAATATAGTCCATTTTTGACAATTTAAATACTGATTATCTAGTCTTGAATTATCTAAAAGTTTCTGTCTCTTAACAAATACTCTGTTTTCCTTTTAGTAATATAACTACATAACTTGATTTACCCCTCTCTTGAGTATTAGAAGGCTTACCTCTACTTGTTTTCCTGTCTTCCTCTTTTGCTTAAATTTGATTTTTCTATTAACTTTATTTGGATCCCCATCCAGAGTAACAACTTTCTAAGCAAGTTTTGAAAGAGGTCAAATAAATTCAATAAATAAGTATCCATTTTGCAGTTTATTTTAGTGTTCAGGATAGAACCTTCTCTACTACTGAGCTACACTCCCAGGTCCTCCATTTTGGCATTTCATGCCAATAAATTCTAGTACCTTCTGTTCCAGTTTGCTGTTCTTTTTTTTTTTTTTAGCAGTTTTGCATTCATGATCTCATCTACCTCTCCCTGCCCTGTAAATAGGGTGGTCATTGTCCCTATATTACACATAGGTATGATACAAAAAGCAAAATCCCTATGGGAGAATAGGAAGGAAAGATTAACACTTTAAGAACTATACTATCAGAGCTTGAACCCAGGCTCTGGACTGGCTCTTCCTGGGGCCTTTGGGTAAGTTACTCAACCTGCCAGTCCCTCAATATTTGCAACAGTAAAATGGGGGGGAGGACAATAATAACTACCATGGAGTGTAATTGTGAGCACTGGGTAACTCAATTCCAAACTGGAGGCACACAGATTGTGAGATGGTATTAGTCCTGATTCCAAAAGGTGAAAATGGTTTTCCAGCATCTTTTTTATTGTATCACTAAATGCACATAAAATTTCATCATCCAGTACAACAGTAACAGAAGGCTTAACGCTAAATGGCTCTGCATAGGAAGTAACCTCACCACTTGTGAGCTGAGAAACCGTGAGTAAGGTCCGGAGCCATGCCGCCCTGGGTTCTCAGATGGGGATAATCATGGCTTTCCTTGGTGTGGTTATGATGCAAAGCACACGGCCCAGTGCAGGGCCATCAGAGCCAAGCAATAAATGTGACAGGGGTCACCACCGAGTTGTTAGTATTGTTATGCAGTAAGCGGGCTATACCCAAAGCAATCAGATTCAATTTCTTTTATACATTTTACAATTCAGATTTTAAAAAATAATTTAGTGCTTTGTCCAAATAGGTTAAAGTTACAGAAGATTTGCTATAGTTGGAGAAAAAAATAATCTGCTCTCCAACAAAGTTTTGTTAAGTTTTTTCTCCCAAACTTTTAGATGACTTTAGGGCTTGCTCCAGCAATATTTTTTAAAGAAATAATTTAACATAAAATTAATCCCTTTGGTTACATTGGAATCCTAGAGTGATATGATGAATACCACCTTAAACACCACTTAGACTTTCCCTTCTAACACAAATAGAGGCCAAATGTGAGGCTTCAATTTTGTAGTTTGAATGTATTTTGTTTTGAGGGTAGAAAGGTCAGGTATGTGTTTGAATATTGGAGAAAATGAAGTCAAATTCTCTATATGAACTAAAATCAACTTAATTAAAATTTATACTTGCCAACAGGTTTTATTGAACTGTGGTATCCATGCATTCCTAGAACTATCATCTTTAAATATTTATGTATTTTACCAAGAACACAAATGGGCTTTAAGAAAATCCAAAATGCAAAATTTTAAACCTACAAAATGGATAAAGGGTAATTATTTGCTTTTCAAATGAGATTGCTGCATGCAATAGTAGCTTTCTTCCAAAAACAAGTTGTATGTATGCTGTCATTGATTCAGTGGTAACAAAGTTGATCTGTACAGATTACAGATATTGGATAATATGCTAGTGCCTAGCATGAATCAAAAGCTTACTTTTTCACACTGATTCTGTTGTTCTCATGCATCTTTCACCAGATCCCTATAGCTTAAAAATAATAATTAGTTTGTATGCATTGGCCTTTATCCTTTCAAACGAGGTCCGGAGATCTTGCATACCGCACTGCAGTTGCTGTAAAAAACGCAGAGCCCTGACAACCAGCACTAAACATCACACAGAAGAAGTATAATTAGCATTTCTGTGCTAATTAAAAGTGATGCTGGGTTAGTTCCAATACCATGCTTTTAAAATGGTTAATGTCTCAAGAGAACAAAATAGGGGGAAAAAATGCATTTCAAATGGAAAAACCCTTTGCAAACTTTCTTAAATGATCCAGACTTGTTGCTGTTGTTATTTACATCTCATTATAATGGTAGACTTTGAGATGACTTCTTTTAATCAGTTTACCATCTCTACTTTCCCCCCTTTGCAAGCAGGAGGGAATTCAAGATGTTTTTCTGTTTCCTTAAATCCTCTGGCCGTCTGCTTCCACACAAAATTAATTAAGGA
Organism: Hydrochoerus hydrochaeris; assembly: GCA_004027455.1. Taxonomy (NCBI): domain Eukaryota; kingdom Metazoa; phylum Chordata; class Mammalia; order Rodentia; family Hydrochaeridae; genus Hydrochoerus; species Hydrochoerus hydrochaeris. Next base: position 154,083 of record PVLA01002658.1, read on the forward strand.
TTTTCTAAATAAAGAACATGCCATGAAAGAAAGCAGCAATTCAGGATTTTTGGTTTTTCCTTTGTACAGTACCCAGGCCCTTCAGTCTTTCATATAAATGAAAATTTTAAAGACAAATACGATTTCCCCGAGCCCAGCAGATTTTCAAATAAACAGAAGATGGCCATTGATTAAATACTTTTTTTCAAGCATAGCCCAATTATTCAAAATCACAAAGGTTCTACATGGTGTTAAATCTGATTTTTCTTTCCAAAGAATGTCAGAGGATCACCAAGAGGTAGGGGGAGAGGGAGGCTATTGTTCCAGCACATTCCATTCCTGTTAAATCAACTTCATATATGCGGTAAATTAAGTCTGCACTTCAGGTCAGTGAATTTCTATTAACTACTTATTATGAAGGAAAAGAAAGCAGCCCAGTTAAGAACTCTTACACATCAGCCAAAGCAAGCTGCCACTCTGTTTAACTTTTACAGTGAGCATTCCTCCCCATCTCACATATGTGAAAGAAAAAAACAAACCCATCATTTGGCATTTAAATTCTCTTTTGCCAGTGTACATTACGTCAAAGAAACAGCCTAGCCTTTATTGATTACTTCTCCTGATTTAAGAGACTAGAAAACTCTGGATTTTGCTAAGATTTTGTTGATTTATCATGTAACCATTTTAAAGTAGGCCTCTCAAGACTGGGAAAATATGACTGAACTTCCTTACATTTGTACTCTGGTCTCTGGGCACAGCTGGTGCTGTGGGGTAAAATGACACTGAAAGGCAGAAAGGATTCACTCTGAGGGAGTCACCAGAAGAGGAAAGGGAAGGTTAAGCAACAGATCGCAGCAGGTCAACCTCAAAGAGAATCTCCATGGGTTCCAGAGCTCCTGAGCAGGCCCCGTCTGCTCAGCAAAGGAGTATAGCAACAGCTGTTCCAAGCCTTGTAGAATGTATTAAAAACTGGGGGAGAAGGCTTTAGTTGTTGGAAGGAAGCCGTCCTCAAAGGCTGGCAGCATGCATATGGGTTATGCCACCCATGCAAGATACAAGAACCATATCACCTTCTTCCATCACTTCCTGACTTTCACCAATGCAGGTAGCCAGTGGCCACACCTGAGTCCCAGTAAGAAAGAATGAATGAATAAATGAATGAGTGAATGTTTTGTCAAACTATAATAGAGCCAGAGACAGTAAAGGTACTCAAAGCAAACAAAAATGCATGCCTAGGAAAATAGAATTGCTATTAAAAACAAATGATGAAGATGTAACAATATACATATCAGAGTAAAAGTAGTTACAATTAAAAAATCAAAACTGGTTTATGAAGGGAAGTCAAAGGAAAGGCTATTATTTCTCAAGTAAATAATTTAGTAAATCAATTTAAAGACTTGAATAGCTACTGTTAAGAGCAAAATTACTGACCGGGACAAGCAAGTGTAAGATAAATTCCAAAACACAAAGCCAAAGTATCAAGAGATTAAAAAATATATATACAGAGTTATCTGCTGCACATTTCATTCAACAACTGATCTTGTCTAGAGTAATATCTTACAAAATTACAACAAAGCTAAAATATTCCTATTACCAAATGACATCATAATTATAAAATTTTAACTCAATCCTCAGATGGGTGTGGTAATTCTAATGTGACAGTCAAGCTGGGTTATCAGTTTGACTGGTTGGAGATCCACCCAAGGGTTAGTAAAGCATAAATTCTGGGTATGTCAGGGTGGCTGATGGAGGCACAGATATGAACATTTCATGTGGTCTCTGGTTCCTTCTTCTCTGACACTGTTCCCTAGCTCTGCCTCCTGCCACCCACGAACTAAGATGTTTTGCTCTTCCACCATGTTTCTGCTTTAGAACCAGAGGACCATGGACTGAATACCTGAAACCATGAACCAAATTAAACCTCTCCTTTTTAAAATTGTGATTGTCAAGTACTGCATCTCAGCAATGATAAGCCGACTATGCAGCTGGTATAAACAAACTCACTGTGCTGCACATGTAAGTATTACTATAACACAAATAAGTATTACATATACTTCATAATGATAATAAATAAGTTGCTAGTTTATATGTTTGCATTATACATTTTATCATTATTTTAAATGGTACTAAATAAAAACTAATACTAGTTTGTATACTTCCTATAATTGACATTTAATCACTTGGGATTGTACTGCTTCTACTTACACAAAAAGTTTACTGCATCAGAGTTTGCTGTGCTATCCCTGGAGCAGCTTCAGCCAGCACATACTTATGATTGCTCTTGATTTCATCATTTGCCTTTTGTTTAAATTAATCTTGTGTTATTTTGCTCATCATAGCCCTAGGAAAAACAGACCACACAAATACGTAGACATTCACATGCACACACACAGACACACACACACACAATCTTATATCCTAGGTGTATAATCATGTATACCACATAGATTTATGTAAATATAGTCTAAAATATTCATACATTAACAAATCGGCCAAATGACTCATTTTGCAGAAATACACTCATTAACTGACACAAAGCTCTGTAAAGGAAAAAAATAGGGAAGAATAAAGCCAAAAACTTAGTTTTTTATTTATCTTGCTTGCCCAAAGGAAGACAGGAAGATATGGTAAAGCTGTAGCATTAAGTGACTAACAGAGTATTTGTTCTGAAGAGAAACTTGACTCTGAAGAATGAAAGGACAAAGTTGAAGCCCAGACTAGTAAGATGCAGACATAAGACTACCTTAACAAAATGTATGGATTCTAAGGACAAAAACATATCAAACTTTCAGACAGTAAAAACAGGAGAGAAATCACCATGAAAGGAGAAGAAATTAGACAGACATCAGGCTTCTTGTCTATGGCACTTGAACCTAAAGGACAATGAAATAACATTTACAGGACCAACCACTAAGCAGAAAGCACATTTGACTTCTGACAGGGGAGAGATGGGAGACGGAAAGAAAGGGATGGGGGCAAACTGAGAGTCACTTTGCTGACACTGGGGAAGTGGAAGGAAACAGTGCTTCTTGGTAACAAAATAAGTAGCACCCTATTTATCATTTAAAGTTAGAGAAACACATGTGGTGTGTTTCACGTCACCGAGAAAGGCGACATAACCATTCGTGCACTAAACTAGTCCAGCATATATTCCAAATGACTGAGAAGAATGAAACTGAATCAATTAAACAATTGGACTAATCAACCCAATGAAAGTTAGGCTATAGGGAAAACAGAATACAATATAAAGCATAAAGTAAGAAGAGAATAGAAATACTAACAATAAATAGACAAAGTTCTCCCACAAGGGAGATGGCCAAGTTGCCCTAAAGGAGAACATCTTGATCTACGAAGTTTAAAAGAAACAACTGTACAATGTGATTAAGAAAAGTTCAGAACATATATGTATGGCAGAGGAGAAAGTAAAGGTAATATTAGTATCAACCCAGGTAGAATTCAGGGTTAAACGCCCTAAGTAGGAAATAAAGCATTATTAGATTTACACAACTGTAGACTAAGAATATAGTTGTAGAGTACATGTATCTCTATATATTTATCTTATAGAGAAATATATAAAAATAATTTTTCATTAAACAATTATGTATGTAAAAAATATAATTTTATAGAAGATAGTAGCTAAGTACAAAAACATGAAAATTATCAAATATGTGAGACCTTGATAAAATATTATTTTAGTTTGAAACATCAATATACAAAGATTTTGAATATTACAAAAGTCTAGTTCACAACTAAATAGCAATGTCAGAGAGACACTGTACAGTGTAACTCACAAACTTTCATTAGGAAATATGTGTTTGGGGTTACATTATACCCCCATTTATATGTCGAAGTCCTAACCCCTAGTAAATCAGAATATATAAAGAGACACTGCCTTTCAAAGGGTTAAGTTAAAGCGAAGACATTAAAGAGGCCCCTATTCCAATCTGATTTATAGCTTTACAAAAAGAGGAAATTTGGACCTAACAAGAGACATGAGGCTAGACACACAGTGACACACACCTGTAATTCCCAGCACTCAAGAGGCTGAGGCAGTAGAATTAAGAACTGAAGGCTAGTGTGAACTAACTACAGAGCAAAACTCAATCTCAAAATAGAATGAAAAAGACTCAAAGAATGCACAGGGACAGAGCAGAGCCCATGTGAAGACATCTTGACAAGCGGCCATCTGCAGGCAGGGAGAGGCCTCAGAGGAAAGCAAACCCACCAACACCTTGCTCATAAATGTCCGGGCTCCACAGCAACGAGAAAATACATTTCTGTTGTTTAAACCCACGTCTGTGGTATTTTGTGTTGACCTCCCTATCAAACTAATAGCATCTATAGTGAACATTTTAATTATCAAACAGAGCGCGCGCATGTGTGTGTGTGTGTGTGTGTGTGTGTGTGTGTGTGTGCCTGGAGAGAGAGGGAGGAGGAGAGGGGAAGTGTCCATGCATCACCTATTAAACATCAAGTGCTTAACCACAAAGAAGATTTATATTTTTATAAACACTAGATTCTCCAATTGCACACTGATAGAATTGAAAACAAATCGTAAAAAAGTATGTTTCCCCCTAAAAAAAGCGTAACTACTAGGAAATTATGACCCTTTCAAAATCTGTGAGAGCAATAATTTTAAAAGCATAAAAACAAAACTTTAAAATTCTTTTCAAAACTAAGGGACCCTACAAGAAAAAGATCTATTAATAAAGAGGTTTGAAAGGTTAAACCAAGAACCTAACATTAAAAAGAACCACTGAGATCTGATGGGAACTCAACTGGGTTTTTCAAACCCAATGTATTATGGTTTGTGTCTTCAGTGCACCTGAAAATCTTGGTTGCTAAGGCTTGGTCCCTACTGCAGCAATGTGCTGAGGGGGAATATTTGCAAAATGATTCAATCATGAGGAATCTGACCTATCAATGGACTAATCCATCAGTGGGTTCACATCAGAATAGACTACTGGGAGGTAGTGGAAACTGCAGGAAGTAGGGCCTATTTGGAGACTGAAGTTCAGGGGTGCATGACCTGGAAGGATAGCTCATGTCCTGTGTAATTTCTTCTGTTTCTCTCTGCTTCCTGGCTGTGATGAGGTGAGCAGTTTCCCTCCACCACCTCCCTTCCACCATGATGTTTCACATCCCCATGGACCTACAAGCAATCAAGCCAGCCAACCATAAATGGAAATCTCTGAAACTATGAGCTGAAATGAAACTCTCCTCCTTTAAGTTGCTTATCTCAAATATTTTGCCACAGCAATAAACAGACTGGCGAGGACATAGTGCTTTTCAACTGAGACACTACTGGTATTTTTGATGGAGTAATAATTAGTCATATAGAAGTATCCTGTGCATTGTTAAATATTAAGCCATTTCTATCCCTCAGGCACATAGCATTTCACCAGCACTGAGATGACTAAGACATCAGCACACACCCATGTTCACAGCAGCACAATTCATGAGAAATAAATCTTGGAAGCAGCCTCTACTTTATATCCATCAATAGATGAATGGATAAATAAAATGCAGTATTTATATGCAGCAGAGTACCACTCCGCCATAAAAGATAAACTTGAATCATTTGTAGGAAAATGGATGTATCTTGAGATCACAATGTTAAGAGAAGTAAATCATACACACCAGCTTAAATATTGCTTGGTTTTTCTCATATGTGAAACTCAAGATATAAATAAAGAGCAGGAGGAAAGATAGATAATAGGAGTAGAAATGTGTATCTCTCTCAAAGGCAGAGGGGACCAAGAGTTGAAGGGAAAGTGAGGGACGGGAGAGGAAGAGGGTAAAAAAAGGAATTAAGATGTGTCATGTTCATGTACCAGCTCTCATGTACTGAAAATGTACACTGATAAAAAGAGAGAAGAAAGAACATTAAGAGGAACAGATAATTCTACTGCTATTTTAAGTCATAGAAGTGTAGGCAATGTCACTAATTTAATCTAACTTTCATAATTACTAAAAGTTAATAGAAAAAGAAAACACAAGTATAATCTGACTAAAAATTGGTCTGTGATATTGAATAGGAAGATGTAATATCATGGAAGTTTCCACATCAATTTCTATTTTGAGGCCAATTTAATTTTAAACTAACTTCAATTAGAGTCCCAATATGACATTTAAAATTTTTTGACTGTAATGACAGTATTTGCTATAAGAGCAGAAAAGAAGAGAAAATAAAAGAGACTGTTCTACCAAATATTAGAGCATACTTAAAAGAGAGCATGGCATTAGCTTGAAAACTTGAATCACTACAAGATAAGAGAAAATCAAGAATAAGATGCTGACACACAAGAATTTAACATTTACAGGGGTACTATTTCATTTCATCCAGTAAAAAATGTGTAATAAATTGGTTATCTTTCTGGACAAAACTTTTTCACATTACCACCTAAATATTTTACATACATTAAAGATATAAATATAAAAAATATGTTCAACAAACAAAAATATTTCAAGAAAATCTAGAAACATATGTATTACTCGAGAGAAAGGAAGTCTTCCTTAGTTAAGATGGAAGCTCAAGATACTGTAAGAGGCAAAGTAAACATATTTGCTTTGCTAAAAATTATAGTTTTTATGGCAAAAGTTATCCAAAACAAAGCCCATAAATGAACAAAAAGCTTTGAAAAAAATTTAGAACAGATGGAAAGTGGTTGTCACACAACATGCACATACACACCAAAGTCCAATAAATGAACAAGATGACAAATAGATTTTCCCTGGAGGAAAAGAATAGGTGAGACACATATCACACAAGAGTTGATATAAATGGCAAAAATATATTTAAAGGTGATCAATTTTACTACTGGTGCAAAAAAATATAAAACTAAAATGAGATACTCTTTATGTCCTTAGATGGGCAAAGTATGAAAAAATAATGATTATTGTTAACAGATTCATTTCAAATTTCTTAAAGATAAAAAACTGGGCACATGGATAAAATATAAGTAGAAGGAAATGGAAACTGTAAAATGCTTCTTGAAATCTAATTGATTCACATTTATTGAAAATAAACATCTTTCATCCAAAAAAATTCCCCTTCTGGGAATCTTGCCAAAGAAATACGAGCTAACATATGTAAATGGTACAGGATACTTTAAAAATCTAAAAATAACAAGAGAATATAAATAAGTAAAAGCTCATAAGTGATGCACAACAGGGAATATTAAACAACTGTCACAAAGGTTGGTTAGAACTTTGACAGTTGAGATAAAAGGAGTTTCCATGAAGTATTTTAAATGAGCAAATGTAAATAAGAACTGCTTTTGAAAAATGCACTATTATAAAAAATGGTGACACTTTTATAACTTTACATTTATGGGTGTAGATTTGCAAGTGACTATAAAACCCATGGAGAGAAAACAGACTGATAATAATACACGTTTTTATAATTATGCAATAACGTAAGCTTATCATAATATGCACGTACATGAGATAGATGTGTGTAGGAATGGTGGTGAGGGAAAGGGATGAATAGACTGCACTAAAAAGTTTCATATTTAGATAAAATTACATGGCTATAGAGTGGTAAAAATTTCACTATGCATCCCTTATTTTATTAATTCTGAGACACATTTTAGCATGCCTCTGAAGTCATAATGAATCTTACAGTGGAAGAGATCAGCTGCCTCACAAGTGGCAGGGCTTTATTTTTTGTCTCATAATGGTACATAAAATAATGGCGCCTTGAGTGTGTGAGATGCAGTATTATATACTATCATCACACCACTCGAAAAGTGCTTCTCTCCCAAGCTGATAATGGTGTCTCCAGATGAACAGTAGAGAGGACGCTGAAGTCAGTCTTCTGCACATTTCTTTAGGTGAGCATGAGACGGGGGGCGGGTGGAAGGATATAAATGGATCCATAGGACAGCGTCATCTAGTGGTCACACAATTTAAGTGTATTAGACTCGTCTAGGGGAGTAAAGAGAGTTCAGATTTCACCTTCCCTCCATCAATTCTTAGGCGACCAGAGCAAAACATCAAAGGTCCTCCCAGCCCTGACTGCCACCTCGCTGAAAACCTCAGGCCCTGATACCCCTCTTCTTCCTTCTTGAGCTCCCAGAGACTGGTAGACCAAGGAGACAGGATTTCTCTGGGATACTAAACAACTAAATGCCGCAAGGAAACCAAAGTTTGGCCACAGGGCTAGCAGAGGAAAACCCTTAGTCTGAATCCCAGGGTGCCTATTTAAGATGCCAGTTCCAGCTGATATCACAAGTCAACATTTAGAAGCATGAAATATTATCTGCACAAATTTTCCATTTGCTTTTGAAAACAATCTCTTAGAAGTAATATGTGGTGAACAGAGTGAATTTATTTAGAATCTCTCCATATCCAAAATAGTGCCACTCTTTCACAACTTGAGTATTCAGTTAATTTTCAGATAATCTAAAGACAACTTCTATGGGTCTGACTTCCAAAGTCATTTTCCTTCCCTTAGCATCCCCGAAGCACACTAATCAAGATTCCTAATCTAGAGGAAAAAGAGAAGAGACATGGCCCACAAAAGAATACTGTGTAGACAAACACTCTGGTGCCAAAGGCCATCAGTTAGAAATCAGTTTGATTTTATTCCATTTTGATCACTAACTTTGAAACATCAGCTTGACTGGATTAAGAAATGCCTAGCAGATTAGCACAACAGTCTCCTGGATGCGCCCAGGTAGATCATGGTGGTGCGACTCTGGGTACCACCAATGGTCCCTCACCTGTTCCTGTCTGGCAGTGTTCCCTGCTCGCCTTTTGAGCCACCCTGAACTAAGCAGCTTTGCTCCACCAAACCCTTCCACTGTGATGCTCCTGCCTTGGAGCCAAACAGCTATGGACTGAATCTCTGAAACCATGAGCCAGATTAAGCCCATCCTCCATTAAATCATGGATGATCAGTATTGTGTCTCAATGACAGGAAAGCCAACTAATACATACTTTGTTTGCTTGCTTGCTTTATCAAACAGGGTCTCAATTTGTAGTGCAGTCTGACCTTGAACCCACTATGCAGCCCAGGCTGGACTTGAACTCACAAGGATCTTCCTGCCTCAGCCTCCTAAGAACTGAGATTATGGTGGCATGTGCCACTATGCCCAGCTACTACATTCATATCAATGGTCTTAATTAGTTTGGGCTGTGGTAACAAATGACCATAAATCAGATAGCTAAAATAACAAATTTATTTTTTCCCAATTGTGGGAGCCAGAAAGTCAAGATCAGGATTTCAGCCCAATCCATGTTCTACTGCAGGCCCTCTTTCAGGCTGCCAACTTTTCCTTGTATTTTCACACGGTGTGGAAAGACAGCTAGATATCTCTGTGGTCTTTAATAAAGATACTCACCACACTCATGAGGGTTTCACTCTCATCACCTAGTCATGCCCCAAAGAACCCTCTTCAAGAGGTCATCCCACTGGGATTAGGGTTTCACGCACGAACCTGAGAGGAACCTCCGCATCCTGTCCATTGCAGGTTTCCTACGGGTCAGCACTGGCGGAACAGTGGAATATATGAAATATATGAAATAAGCATCTGGCTCAATGCCACATCTTAGATGCTGACAATTAGGAAACAAACCAGGAATAATGACTAGAATACAGTATTGCTGATGAATCCCATCAATGGATCTATTTGAAAACTATACCATAGATGAGGACTCTTTTCCCTCCTCCCTCCTCCCTTCCACCTCCCTGTCCATCTGCATGGTACCCAACCTGGGAAACAGGGTGAGCTGGTGGCTGGTGTAGGATCTGTTCCATCCCAGATTCATTCGTCACCAGCCCTCCCTTCCTCAGGATTCGCCACCCCAGTCCTCTCTCCCTCTCTCCACCTAGCTGTAGTTCAGTTGATTTGATCTGAGCAACCGCCCCTCCCTCATGTCCTTGTCCACTTTCCTCTAATGTCAGCTGTTTCAGAACAGATCAAGGGGAAATGCTTAACCACATTCTAACGTGGGATTACATTTTAAAATGGGATAAATTTAAACCATTTCTTTAAAACTTCTCTAAATTATAAATATTTAAAAATTGGGAGTTTTTGTGAGAAAAGAAGATTGTCTTTTCCCCACTCTCCCCCAAAAAGTTTCAAACCAGAAAACATAAATTACTAACATTGGGCCTTTAAAAACTATTCCTATGACTCATGTTGCTTGGCTTACAGTCTGAGACGAGCCTGGAGGCAACAGAGGGGCGAATCGATAAAAGAAGATTCAGCATCAGATAATGGGAACCTCTTCTTTAAAGTGTCCAACCAAAGAAAACTCAGGGCCACCGCAAACTACATGGGGGAAAAAATCTGATTTTTAATTAAGTGGAGTCAATCACAGTGCAAAAGATAGACGTAAGGAAAATGGCTAAAAGCACCATGAAAGAAGGTCATTTTCCTCGGGAGCTGGGAAGCCCTAGAGAGAAGGTGAGTTCCCAGAATTTGTCCCCAACCCAGAGCAGCTGTACACAGTTGTGCAAGTTGCTCACTTTCCCAAGTTTCCCTACCAATCCAAGCACTGAGTGAGCTGAAACCTACCAGTGCTGCCTCAGTGAGGTTTGCGTTGGTCTGAAAGGAAGAAGACATGCCTGGATTGAACAGATGTTTCTGCCTGCAGAGAGTATCTTTTCCTAATAGCATGTGACTACTAAAAAAAGGCTCCCAAATTCTTCATTATTCCTCACTCTAAGAAGTAGGGTTACAGTCCACCCCCTTTGAATCTGACTCCATGTGTGTGTGTGTGTGTGTGTGTGTGTGTGTGAATGTTGCTTGATCCATAGAATATAGTGAAAGCGACAAAATGCAGCTTCTCCTCCCGACCCACTGGGACACTCACTTTTGAGACCCAGTTACCACACTGAAAGGAAGCGTAGGCAGCATGCGCGGCTTTCATCCAGGAGTTCTGGTAGACCCAGCTAGGGTCCTGGCCAACAACGCCCACCAAGCCTGAGAAGACGCCTCCAGACGCCACTCAGCCATTGAGCCATTGAGCCACCTCTAGCTTTCTAATCTCTTAGCTCAGTGCCTCAGATGTGGTGGAAAAGCAAGAAGCCATCTTGCTGGGGACTATTTGAATTCCAAACCCACAAAGTACAGGAACTACACAAAGAGTCACTGTGCCACTCTGCTTTGGAGTGGTCGCTTGTGCAGCAATGGATCTGTGGAATATCATCTACCTGGGAGCTGTTTCTAATCCCCACACGGGCTTCAGATTGCCTGGCAGCAGCCCTGCCTTACACTGTGCCAGGCTACGGTTACCAAATCAAATCCTCAGGCACTCACTATTGTTCCCGTCTCATGAAACCAGCCACCCTTATTCTCTGAAGCTCAGATTCTATATTTTTTTTAAAGAATAAAACAAAAGAGGACAGATCTAAGCAGATCAGAATAGAATAATGTAAGCAACACAGCACTTCACAACAAGACAATTGGATATTAACAGTAGCTATCATAATGTCTCTTTCTTTGAAATAGTTGAGTTTAGCTTTATACACAATAATGCCAAACATAACAAAATAGAATAAAACCACTCAAGAGAATGAAAGTATTACAAGGCATTCTGAGCCAAATAACTGAAGATGAACAATGGCTACTATATTATCTCATTTTCCATAAAAAATTTGCTTATACTATCATGCATATTAAAATCCAATAAAACACAACATGATAGAACCAATGGTAATAGAAAAACAAAAGCATGGTAGGACTTCAGAGCAAGAGGATATTAAATCAACAATGGCTGCTGTAGTGTCTTTTCTTCAAGGTAACTATTCATACCATCACATATACTAAGATCAAACAAAACAGAATAAAGCCATTCCAACCAATGAATGAAAACACAAGACTTCAAAGCAGTATAATGGTAAATGATGATTACCATAAAATCTTATGTACTCTTACCATTTCTTACACTAGGGAGACTATATGGTATTTAAACATGTGAGTTTGATTTATTTCACTTATGAGTATGGATTCAAGTTGCATCCATTTATTTATAAATATCTCAATGTGATCATTCTTTATAGCTGAGTAGTACTCCATTGTATAAAAGTACCACAATTTTTTTATCCATTCCTCCGTTGATGGGCACTTAGGTTGTTTCCAAGATCTGGCTACTACAAATTGTGCTGCTATACACATGGGTGCATACATATCACTATGGTAAGATGTTTTCAGTTCTTCTGGGAATATGCCTAAGAGTGGAATAGCTGGGTCAAATGGGACCTCCAATCCCAGCTTTTTGAGGAATCTCCAGACTGACCTCCACAGTGGTTGCACCAGTCTACACTCCCACCAACAGTGCAGAAGAGTTCCTTTTTCCCCACAGCCTCTCCAGCATTTGTTGTTGGTAGTTTTGTTGATCATGGCCATTCTTTCTGGAATAAGATGGAATCTCAGTATGGTTTTAATTTGCATTTCTCTAATGACCAATGATGATGAACCTTTTTTTCATGTATTTATTTGCCATTCATATTTCTCCATCTGAAAACTGTGCTCATCTTGGATGCCCATTTTTGGATTGGGTGTTTGAATTTTGGGGGTCTGATTTTTTTTTAATTCTTTATAAGTTCTAGACAGAAGTCCTTTGTCTGAGGGACAGTTCACCAAGATGTTTTCCCAGTTTGTGGGTTTTCTTTTCACTCTGCAGGAGATTTCTTTGGACATGCAGAAACTCTTTAATAAGACATGATCCCTGTTATTGATTCTGGGAAGTATTTCCTATGCAGTTTGGTTCTTGTTCATGAATTCTCTACCAACCCCTATGTCTTTAAGATTTTTACCTACTTTGTCTTCCAACAGATTTAGTGTTTCTGTTTTAATATTTAGACCTTTGATCCATTTAGATTTTAGTTTAGTACATGGTGATAGGCATGGGTCTAATTTTAGTTTTCAACATATGGAAAGCCACTTTTTCCAGCACCATTTATTAAAGAGACTGTCATTCTTCCAGTGAACATGCTTGGCCCCTTTATCAAAGATAAGGTGGCTGAGTGTGTTTGTAGTTGTATCTTCTAGTCTAGTCCATTGATCTTCAGGTCTGTTTTTATTCCAATACCATGTTGATTTTATTACGGTAGCTTTGTAGTATAACTTCAAGTCAGGGATTGTGATGCCTCCTGCCTTGTCTTTGCTACTTAGAATTGCCTTTGCTATTCTAGGTCTCTTCTGGTTCCAGATGAATTTTAGGAGTGATTTCTCTAGATCTATGAGGTATGTTAGTGGTATTTTCATTGGGATTGCATTGAATCTGTAAAACAATTTTTGGATAATGGCCATTTTCACAATATTTATTCTTATTATCCATGAACAAGGGATGTCTTTCCATTTACTGAGGTCCTCTTCGATTTCTTTTTCAGGGTATTATAATTTTCCCTGTACAACTCTTTTACATCTTTCATTAGATTAACTCCCAAGTATTTCATTTTTTTGGATGCTGGTGTGAAGGGTGTGGCTTCTCTTATTTCTCTCTCAGTTAGTGTATTAGAATGCTAATACATTCTTATACACTTGTTGTTAGTGTATAAGAATGCTATTGATTTTTGAGTATTGACTTTGTATCCAGCTACATTGCTGAATTTATTTATTATATCTAGGAGTCTTTCAATGCAGTTTTGGGGGTCTTCTATGTAGAGTATCATTTCATCTGCAAATAATGATAATTTAACTTCTTCTTGTCCTACCTATATTCCTTTTATTTCTCTCTCTTGTCTAATTGTTCTGGCTAGTATTTCTAGTGCTATGTTGAATAGGAGTGGTGATAAGGGACATCCTTGTCTTGTGCCTGATTTCAAGGTAAAGGCCTTCAGTTTTTGGTGATTTAATATGACATTGGCTGTTGGTTTGTCATAGATGGCCTTTATCATTTTGAGGAAAGAGCATCTATTCCAATTCTCTGTAAGATTCTTATCATGAATAGGTGTTGGATCTTACCAAAAGCTTTTTCTGCATGTATAGAAATGATCATGTGATTCTTACTTTTGGCTCTATTGATATGGTGCATTACTTTTATTGATTTACATATGTTGAACCATCCCTGCATGCCTGGGATGGATCCCCCTTGGTCATGGTGTATAATCTTTGATGATTTACTGCATCCTGTTTGCCAATATTTTGTTGAGAATTTTTGCTTCTATGTTCATTAGGAAGATTGGCCTGTAGTTCTCTTTTTTAGTTGCATCTTTCTCAGATTTTGGTACTAGAATGATATTTGCTTCCAGGAATGACTTAGGGAGAATTGCTTCACTTTCAATTTCAATGAAGAGTTTGAGCAGTGTCAGGATTAAGTCTTCTTTGTATTTCTTGTAGAATTCTGCAGTGAATTCGTCTGGGCCTGGGCTCTTCTTTGTCGGTAGGGACTTGATTACATTTTCAATTTCATTAATAGAAATTGGTTTATTCAGCAGCTTTACATCTTCTTGATACAGCTTTGGTGGTTCATAGGTTTCTAGGAATCTGTGCATTTCTTCTGTGTTATCGAACCTATGAGAGGGAGTCCGTATTTCTTATCTGGGCAGCGAGACCCTGGGCTTGGGCCTCCCATCTGTCCCATTGCTCCCTGTTCCCCCAGGTCACACACTGTTCTCTCTTACCTCTGGGTCTTCATATATCCTGTTGCAACTGCTTGAAATATCTTTGCTCCCTCCCCACCTTTACCTCTATGACTGTCTTCTCACCTTCTAATTTGACTCTCCAATTGTAGTCAATTCTGCTTTCATCCTGAACTATGGAAATGTCTTCCTTTTTTGTGGTGAAGAAAGCTTCATTTTGGCTTGTGTTTCAGAGGTTTCAGTGCATAGTCACTTAACCTGGTTGGGTTTGAACCTGTGGCAAGCCAGGGCATCATGATGTGAGTGTGTGGCAGAGGAAAATGCTCACCTCATGGCATCAGGGAAGCAAAGAGGGGAAGAGGCTGAGCTCCCAATATCCCCCATCCCTTTTGGAGACAGTGTCTGGCTAAGTCACTAACTTGCCCAGGCTGAGCTCTAACTTGTGATTCTTCTGCCTCAGCCATCTGTACTTCTGGGATTACAGGTGTGAGTCACCATGCCCAGCTTCCAATACCCACCTTGAAAGCCATTAACATGGAAACTTCTAAAATACACAAGTTCCAGTGGTTTCTCCTAAAGGTCCCAGACATACTTCCCTCTCTACAAGAAGGATTCCTCAATAATAATAAGGAAAGAGACTGGGCTAGACGACACACCAGAACCAGCCACCTTTATATTTGCTACCGTGCATTTACTCAGATGGAAATTATGGGAACTCATTCCCACAAAGGAATGAGGTCAGTGGAAGACAATGCCACATCAGTACAACCACCACCAAGAGAGGGCCTGCATGATGAAGGGACTCCAATCATTCAAAGCTCTTACTGACTGGAACTTTGGAGTTAGCAAAAGCAGCAAGTGGCCAAGAAATCACATTTAGCCTTTGCATTGTGTGGCTGAAGAAAAAGTGCTGAGAGCCACTACTGCACAAGCTGCGTCATGACAACCACAGCCCACGGTGACAGCGACGGACCCTGAGGTGACCAGGCTCAGGATTTGGCTTCTGCAGGTTTAACTGAAATGGCTGAAGAGCTATGAACAGTGAACAGCTCACTTCTTCCCTATGAGTTCTTGATGCTTACTTTTTTTTCTTTATATAACCCCTACCACACAACAAC
Source organism: Hydrochoerus hydrochaeris (assembly GCA_004027455.1). NCBI lineage: Eukaryota > Metazoa > Chordata > Mammalia > Rodentia > Hydrochaeridae > Hydrochoerus > Hydrochoerus hydrochaeris. The sequence goes on from PVLA01002658.1 coordinate 169,716, forward strand.
TACAACAAAAACAAAAATGATCCCATTTAGAAAATGTTAGATTTGGTTTAAGAAAACAAAGTTCACATAACAAAATAAAGGCTGGTCTCAAATATAATCTTTCAGGTATAATGAAGTGAGACAGGCTTAATCATTCAAATAGCAAAGATTAGGCAAAAACGATAGAATGTGAAAGTCAAAGAGACTCACAGGGGTAACAGGAAAATTAATAGTTGCCCTGGAGTTTCCCAAATGCTTTTCAAAAATCCAAATACATCATCTGACACGATGCAAAAAACTATGGGCATTCCATTTATTCCATGTTGAAATAAATCAACATTTATTGCAAACATAAGCTATGAAATTTGTAAATAAAAGCAAACAGGCTTTTCCCCTCCGAAGTTGAAGGTAGTGTTATGCTGACATGCATTTCATTGGAAACAAATGTTTTTCTCTGGATAAAGAAAGAGATGTTTCTCTGTCTCTTCCCTATCTACCCACGTCTCCTTCTTCCCTTCTGTCACCTTTATTTTCTCTCTTACCCATCTCTTCCCCTCCCAACCTTCATTATCTTGCTTGCTGTAACTTTATTTTCAGTCAAATCACCTCTTCATTGTGACCCTACTCCATGCAAATCAATTCACTGGGGCTTTGGAGAAATGTGAATATAATTCAGACCCAAAACACACTTGAGTTGAAGGGATAGGACCCCAGATAGCTGTAAACCAAGATCTGACCATCAATGTTGGAGTTCTTCACAAGGTGTAATAGTGATTACTGGTAGCTATGGTCAATGGACACAGCATTAAAGAACATTCTGGAAAGGGGAACTAGGAATAAGGTCTATGGTTGGATAGCACGATATTTGATATCATGGTTAACCCAGGAATATGATGTACTTATCATCGTATGTACATAGGAAAGCAGTAAAAAAGAAGATTGCAAAAGCAAATGAAATTAAAATTATAAGTGACTTTAAATGTCAGGTAACGGAAATTTAGATTCTACTAATATCCACCATGGAGGGTCAATGGTGTTCTTCTAATGGTATTTTAAAGATTTATCTTTGAGAATCTCACGTCTCCCATTCTAACCAATTCTACTCCTGTTGCTTGTCACGTTTACAAAATAAAACACTGTATTCTGTATTCCCTGTGATAACAGTAGGTAAACTAAAGGTTTCAAGTTTATCTTGAAGCCACATCTATTGCTGGGGTTTCTGTGAGTGAGTAATCAATTTTCCCCCCAAATGATACTCAGTTCTGCGTATTTAGAAATACAAGACTTAGAAGATTATCTTTTAAAAGAAAAGGAGAGAGGTAAGATAAATCCAGGTCCACTATAAAACCCACAATATAAGTCACTCAGGATATAAAACTACTCCATAGAAAACTTTAAGAACTACAGCTACTTGTGATTTAAATTAAACCTGGATTGCAACACTTGATTTGACTTTTCTCAATTCCTAAATAAAATAAAATACCTTTAAGGTTATAGAAAAATATAAAACCATGCCACCATCAACAGTACTGGTAATAAGTAGAGGCAATTTATTTCTGGACTCTGAGAAATATTTCAACTAAACTTATGGCTTTTGAGGATAGAATAGAACTTCCAGTGCAGAGCCTTGGAAACCCTGTCCTGAGTATAAAAGAAGCCAAGTTAAATAAAGAAGTTTTTCAGGAAAACTAAAATTTCAGTAACAGAATTCAATCTCACAGGGAGAGTGGCGCTCACATTGGAGAAAATTAAATCAGAAACGAGGATGGAATAAGAGTTTTAAGGCTTCTGTGAACTCCACACAAGAAGTCAGGACAAATAGCAGAAGGCACTAGCAGGGCTTTGGTTGTAATAACAGGCACAAAGGCATGAGAGAAGAACAAACTGGGTTTTGTGCATGAGGGTCTTTATTTGCAGGAAGATCCTACAAATAGTTTATTTGCTCGACCTGGAGACAAAGATGGTAGGAAGGAAGTTAGCTACAAGCTCAGCAGTTGTATGTCCAACTAACAGCTTTGCTCAAACCAAGGTTTGGATTCTTTTGTCCTTTTTGATTTTTCCTGCAATAGAGCAATGCTATTCCAAACTGAACAAACACAAAGATGATGTGAAGATTGAAATCCCTGCTACATGACTATGTGACCTTGGGCAAGTTACTTTCTTTTGGTGTAAAGTGCAAAATTATAATAAAATTATAAGATGAGAATAACTGTAGTTCCTTCATTACAAAACTGCCATCAGGATTAAAAGACTTAGTTATGCAAAGAACTTAATCTGGTACATAGCAAATTCTCAGTAAATCAGTTGTGTCTTAATACTCTTATTTAAATTGAAGGAGTGGATACCTGCTCAGCCCTACAGATGAAGAGAATATGGTCACTAAAACAACCTACAGAAGTTCAGAAATACAAACCCCAGGAGTACTGGAATTGGTTACCCTCTATAATGTGCCACAAGATCCCACCTACTCAAATCAAAAGGAAGAATTGCATAATTTGAACCAAAAGGCACAGAGTTCATCCACGTGCATACTTACTACACAGATACAGACTAGGATTTGCCTCTTTTCATACAATATTATTTTGCCACCTGAGATCCTATGCATCCTGGTCAAAATTCTAGTTACTATGCTCTCAGACAATTGATGAGACACTGAGTTTTCCCTGCGTGGTAACTCCGTTCCCCAAATGGTAATTGTTTGCAATGACAGTGTCAATTTATTTTGGGGAATAAATGCCAGTAGATATGTGTCATTGCACCACACTGTAGATATATATTGACATTATATATAAAAATAATGGCTCAAACCTAAAGAATTAATGCTTTCATGTTAAATATAAGGATAGGTTTCTAATCATGGGGCAATATCTACAGATCTAGTGTAGAGAGGCTTACTGTTTAACCGCATACAACACGTCAACGAATATAATACGTTAGCCTTTAGATTTCAACATAAATTTATAATTGAGTAATGGATTTTAGACTTTTACCTTTAAGTGGAAAGATTTAGAGAATTAAATCAAGTTTGAAAGTATTGGTATAGTGAAGAGAACAAGTGATTCGTTATTTAATTTATTAGATTTACTGGCGTTGTTAAGGTTTGGCTGGCAGTTCAGGCATTTGAAAAGCTAAAAAAGAAAACTTATGTATTAAATTTATACATGAAGTTTAAATACTAAAGGGGATTTTTACTAACTATGTTGTAAAGTTGTAGGAGCAATAGGAAATCTGTCAGAGCTGAATGTGTTTAACTCAGATAGATCAAACATTTTTCAAAGTCTCCCTTGAAAGCAATTGTCAAAATCTAGATTCCTAAATCAAATAATAAAATACATAAAGTGAACTTAAAGGTCTTTAAAAAGCTGGGTTTTTGGAAACGACTATACCTTTAATAAAGTGAGTATTAAATTAAAACCTTGAATAGCTACATAGATCTTTTCTCTACACAGAAGCAGTTCCCAGACATAAGAGAAAAAAAGTGAAAATTGACATAGAGAACTCATCTAAAAATCATAAACATTTCTATAAAAAGAAATCTGTACAAGTAAAACAAAAGCAACAACACTAAAAGTTACTTTCCAACCTAGAAAAAAGACATTTTGAATATGCAGAGCAAATGGGTCTACTATTTTCTAGACAAAATCAAGAACCAAAATTACATGTGAGGGAGAAAAATTGAATCACAAGGATAAAGAGAGAAACATATTAATATGATCCATAAGAAAAAAATCAGACCAGCTGCAGAGATCTCCTCATAGCAAAGGCCAGAGGACAACAGATCAACAGCTACTGGGTTTGAAGTGAAAAGGTTACTATTTAACTATTTCATACTTCACAGTTTCTTATTTACACAGTTTCTTATTCTCATTCTCAAATTTGAGGGACCAGGATTACAGCTCAGTGGTGAAGCACTTTGCCAGCATGCATGAGATTCCGGGTTCAATCGCAAGCATCACAATCAAAGGAGGAAAAAAATGACATGACCAGATATGTAATTAATCTAGAAATAATTTGAAAATACCCTCCTATGGGCAAGGAAGAATTGTAAATAGAAAGACATTTCCTATTTAAAAGAAATCAAGCAGTTGCATCTAATAGGTTAACAGTAAGCAGCACAGGAGTTTAATGGGTAAAATTTAAATAACTGCAAATATTTTTTTCCAGGCTAAACAGCATTAAGATTAAGCCCCGTTACTTAACTCTTTCCCTCCTACTTTTCCAATGAATATAGGAGCAATAGGAAATCTTCTGCTGGGATGTCCTGAAAGAGGGTAGCATTCACATGGTGAAACTACTTAAGAGCTTTCTCTCCACTGAAGCTAAATCCAGACAGAGAGAAGACTTCGAATGTGTTTGACTCATCTAGTGCCCCTTAAGATAGAGCTGCAAACCTTGTATGAGGCTGAAGGAAGTCCTGGCGGCACCTTAGTGATATGCTTAACCTGGAGGACTGGGCTACATTCAGGGCAACTGGGAACCACTTAGACTACATTTTGCCCAAGATGGTCCTTTGCACTGGAAAGAATGTGGCACAAGTTCCATTTGTCAGCCATCAAAGCAGGAAGCTGGCACATGTTTGGGATATAGAGGGCTACATGTAACAGATTCAACAGAGGATGCAAACATCAAGACAAGATTGATCTAGACATCATAGTTACAGAAAGTTATCTGTGCTTCAAAGGTTTCACAAAACCTGGTGGGAGGGAGTGTCTTCCACTGGTATCCACTCATTCATTCAACAAATATTTATCGAATGTTGACCAACAGTAAATAAAGATGGTATGGTCTTTGTGCTCTGTAGTTTATATCCTATGGGTAACTTAAATAAATAAATGAGTAATGATCATGTTAGGCATAATAACAAGTGATGTATATGAAGGTAGCATATCATCCACAAAGCTTTCAGTTCAGACGTGGGCATTTGGGAAAGACTTGATAAAGGAAATTCTTATCTGCCCATAAAACACGTGTTGTACTAAGTGAAAGTTGTGAGCAAGTAGGACAAGCAGATATGTAAGAGAGTACTTCCAGAAGACAGAGCAGCCAGAGAAAAGCCAAGAACCAAGACAGCCCCATGCACTTGAAAACTAAAACAGAGGCAAGAAAGACAGTTCCTTCCCAGAGGATCTTGTTCAAAACACTGAACATCACCCCCAAAACATCATAAGTGTGCTAAAGGGCTATAAGCAGTCAAATTTAATCCAACTTCCTTTTTGCAAGATGATTCTGCAAAGAAGCAATTGGGGTTGGGGCCACAAAGCAAAAGGTAGAGGGAAGGGTTAGAAGGCAGCTGTAACAAATCAGAGGATTCATGATCACGTGGGACCCACATGTCTGACTGTTGACATGGTGAATGTGTCAGACTTGAGAGCTATGCAGGAAGCTGACCTGGGGCTTAACTGTGTATGCTCACTCTTCCTAACCAGCTACTAACAACTTTGCACAGCCACGATTGTTATCTCATAAATTCTGTGGATGAAGTCTGAGCATGGCTTAGCTGGGACCTGGGCTTCAGGACCTCACACAAGGCTGCAGTCAGAGTGTTGTCCAGGACTGACTCTCACCGGAGGCTTAAGCTGGAGAAAAATCTACTTTCAAACTCATATGGTTTTTATCAGGATTCAGTTCCTTAGAGTAGTTGGACAGAAGGTCTCATGGGCTTCTCCACATAGCAGCCACCAAGAAAGAATCTACTAGCCAACCAGAAGTCATGATCATGTCACCTCATCATGGAAGTGACATGCCCAGGCCATCTATTGTTTACAAGCAAGTTGTTAGGCTTGACTGCATTTGAGGGGAAAGAATTGTATACATGTATCAATATCAGAGGTAGAGACTAATGGGGCCATCTTGGAGTTGTCCTGGCTATGTGAGTTGGGATAAGCAAAAGACTGGACAGGAAGTCCATATAATTGGGAATGCTGGTATAGGGACTGGATTTTGTCCAGAGTAATGAGATGAATTTTGAATCCATTGTGTTTGGGGATCCAGTACCACGTCCATGTATATCTGAGGAATATGTGCTATGACGTAGAGTTCAGACACTTGGTATAGCTGTCTAGACTAAGGATGTGATTAGCTTCTCAACAGGTCATTGAAACTTTGGTCATAAATAAGATGACCCAAGTTTCGAAACAGGTTTGTAAGACAAATACAATAATTAATACATTGAATATTGTTGTCTTCATAATAGTTAGTGTACAAGTCTTGTCCAAACAATGTTAGCACAAACCTTTCTTTTCAATGAACTAAGAGAAACTAGCTATATAACAATCTTAAGTATCTTGTGTATACATATATTTTTTCTTTCTTTCTTTCTCCCATCACAGTCTGTCTTAAACATCTCAGGTGATCATGATATGCAGCTACCCTTGAAAACTGCTAAAATGTATTCATAAAAAAAGATGAACACAAATGCACCTAAGCTTCTTTGTAGCTATTTCCAGGAGGTAGGATTACATTTAATCTTTATCTTCTCCTTTGTACTTGCCTGTAATTTCTACTTTAAACATTTTTCTCTTACAAAGAGGAGGCAAAATTTCTCTTTTTAAAAATAATTCCAGTGCCTAAGAGTTATCTAAGGAGTATAGTAATATAAACTTTATTAATATATCTTATTAATAGAATAAAAAGTATAAAGAAAACTCAAGCTATATCCTGTGCTAAATTTTTTACCAGTGCTAAGATATTTAGTTTAGTGATAACACTCAAGGATAATAATGTTACCATTGACATAAGAACTGTCATACACTACAGAAGAAGAACTTGGGACACCCTTCCTGGAAAGTAATTTGCCAAGTGGGTATTTAGACCCATAGCATTATTTATACTCTTGGATTTAATTCCATTTCCAGGAACTTATCCAAAGCAAAGAATCAGACATAAGAACATGGATTATCTATAAAGAATTCATAATCATATTATTAATGATGGTAAAAAATTAGGAAAAGATAATTGAAATTGTTGAAACATAAGGTTCATATCCACATCACCTTCATTCTCTCTGACCTTCTTTAAACATATACAAATGCATATTTTGTCCTATAATACTATGGATACTGTATTATATTACTCTAAATGCTATAACACTCTGTATTATAACATTACATGCTATGCTACATACTGTGACTATACACTTTATAAGACTATGTTTAAGGGGGTCTAGCTCAGCGGCATAAGTGCCTGTCTGGCAAGCGCCAGGTTGTGAGTTCGATCCCCAGTAATGAAAAAGAAAAAAAAAAAAAAAAGACTACGTTTAACACAGCATTGTTACTCTACGAGGTCCCGCTAGCTTGATGGTCAGTACAGCTATACTGTCCAGTTTCCTCACTAGGGGACTCTGATTCTGGGGTGGCTGGAAGAGCAATTTGGGCAGGAAAGTGGCTGTGGAATTCAGCCCTCAGTCCTTTTGTTCTTTACCTCCTCTTCCTCCGCTCCCTTCTCTCCATCCTCACCTCTCACTGCCTCACCACCTCCTATGGGTTTTCCTGAGAAAGAACTTACACGCCCTGGAGACCAGAGTGCACAGGTCCCCAAGAGGCCTGGGGAAGGGACTTGTACAGGCGGTGCCTATGGGACCACTGTTCCTTCCGAGCAGTGATTCCACCCAACATCCTTGATCAGCACCGAGGCACCTTTCCACTCCGATTTCCCTCGGAGCCCCACGCTGTGTTTGCCCTGCTCCAGGAATCCCATTCTGTTGTGGAGCCTAACTTCATGGTTGAGTCTAGGTGGAGTTCTCTCTACCCAGAGGCAACTCAAGCGCATGACGGGGACTCACTTCAACACCTCCACTAGCAGACAGGAAGGGAAAATGGTAAGCCTTGAAGCAGCAGCCTGAGAAAGACAAACAGGCAGCTATAACCTTTAGTGTTAAGGGAGGAAGGAAAAATCAAGTTGGTAAGAAAGCCAGCTGCTGTAGCATGCATGCATGTGTGTGTATGCATGTGTGTATGCATGTGCATATGCATGCATGTGTGTATGCATGTGTGTGCATATGCATGTATGTGTGTATGCATACATGTTGGTGGCACTGGACATTGAACCCAGGACCTTCACCATGCACCTCACCCCCAGCCCTTTTTGTTTTTAAGACAGGGTCTCACTAAGTCATTTGACTGCAGTGACTAGGCTTGACGTTGAGATCCTTCTGCCTCACCTTCCCAGAGTACTAAGATTACAGGCACGCACCACCACGCCCAGCTCAGCCACCGTAATGTTTAAAATACAAAGGTGGATACGCAGGCAAACTGGATGAGACCACGCAACCAATGATTATTAAGTGAGGAATTAAAAAAATATTATTTCTTAAGAAAGTTAAGATTCATCCAGATGCCTATTTGGTTTTCTAAATCTTTTTAAAAATCATTGCACAACTCTGGTTAAGTCAATAGCCATTATTTTAGGTTATGCTATCTGGACTAGAGATTCATATAAAGTGGAAGTCTAAATACGTTGTGTAAAAGTGCAAATTTATGCTTCAAAGAAACTCATGCTTCTTGTGAAACTGAAGAAAAGTAAATCTCACACACGCACAGTGGCCTGTATGTGCTCCCTCTCACACACATGTATTGCATCTGGACCTTCCACATAAAACAGTCAATAAAACTTTTAACGTTTTTGCTGTTTACATTCAGGCCCACTCAGGTGAGAAGCCCTTGGACAGTCTGCCATTTAAAATCTGGTCTACATCTATTGGCTTTAACTAAATTAGTACTTTGTTATTATATACAAGAAACACACTTGCAGGTTGGGTAATAAATCTATTTGTGATCATTAATACTATTTCCTAAGCTTGTAAAAGACCCATCAAATGTAAAAATCAAAATGGCTATGGTGGATTAAAAACGTGGTCAACTTAAACACTAGCTGAATTGAATCAGCATGGTGCCGAGTGTAGCAGGTTTACCTGAGGGCTGCTGCCAGCATAAAAAGGAGACCTGGAGAGGAAGAGGACTGCTGTGGGTTCTCCTAAGCGTTGCTGTTGTTACTTAGAAGCTGTTGGTTCTCCTGGAGGAGCTTGTCACACTGGCTTCATGATATGAACTCAGCTGTTCTCATCACTGAAGGAGCTCAGGACCTCACTGTGGCTGAGGATGGCTGTGGTACTTTTCAGGGGAGCCCTAGTCCTTATTTTGAGCATCACTTCTTGGCTCCGGTGCAGAATCCTCAATCTACTGGCACAGATCCTACATCTCACTGGCAGACTTTCCAGCTTCCACCGCAGACTTCTTGGCTTTCCCAGCACAGATCCATGAAATAGACTTGCAAAGTCATTGTTGTGGGCTCCAGGTCTCCAGCTGGACTTGCGGGAGGCACTGTCATGGGCTCTAGGCTTTCAGCTGAATTCATGTAGCTTATTGCCACAGGATCTAGGCCTCCAGCTGGATTCTGTAGGTCATTTGTATGTGGAATGATTTTCTGTACTTTCTTTGTATTTGACTCCTTGGGTGAGCATAATAAATAATACTACAAATCACGTGTTCTGTATTGTCTTGCTCTCCTTGCAATCCTTGACTACAGTGTTTAGACTACTGAGCCACAGGTGCTTAATTTCACCTCCAAAGTAAAAAGGCTAAGTTTATACGTAAAACACTTCTATGTAACTATAATGCTAATTATTTCTGACTTCGTTGCATGTTAAATCTATTTCATTCCCTCAAGTGCACAAGCTTTCTGAAATGCAGAATTTAAAAAGAAAACACCTTGCCATATCTCCCCAAAGCAAAGTTGTTTGTAGTGATAGGTGTTTTTAGGTCTAGTTTTATGCATTCTTAATTGTTTTATAATAATTAGACAAGCCTAACCACTTCATTCCAATGAATGTCACTCCAATAACTGTGGGATTAAACATTAGTTATGTAGGGAGCACATCTGTAATCAAGTACATTCTAAACAAAAGGATTTTAATCATCACAAAAATAGACATTAATTATGTTTCTTAGACTAACATATCCAGTGAATTTGTTTTGATCTCATTATCTTTATTTTATGTTTTCCTTGCAAAACTTTGTACCTGTTGTTCGCTAACATACTTCAATAGGGTAACTTCTAATGGGAACACAAGCAGGAGTTGAAGATGACAGGTCATCCTGTACAAGAAAGATGGCGCAGGACACTAGTTCTCAATATCCAGAGAAAAATGCCACAGTTAGTATGAGGACTTCCTGCTCCCACTTCAAACCTGGGTACTGACCTGGGTGTTCAACAACAAAGGACTGGTGATCGGAGGTAAGGAAGGTGAAAGAGCTGAGAGGGGCCAATATTTAGCCCTGGCCCTGAGGTCAGCCAGGACCGCAGGGATAACAAGACAGCTTTAAAGGATTCTGCAACTCCAGCAACTCACCCAACCTCTGGACGCAGAAAGATTGTTGGGCCTCAGAGGACAGGAGTCAACCAGTGTGCAATTTGCAAAAAGAAGGGTCACCGCAGAGGGACGTGTCCCCCACCCCATGTCTCCAAGGGAAGTACGAGGTCCAGCAGGACCATGGCCCAACCTGGCAGAGGAAACAATTGGTAGAGGAAAGAAACCAGGCAGCCAAAAAGCTCTTCAAATATCCACAAATGTAACCTGGTAGGAACCTGAGCTTAGTATTAAGAAGGTTGATTTTTATTACCTATTCTGTACTAAAGACGCAACAGGAAACTGTAACCAGAGAGTCAAATAGTATGCATCACAGATATAAATTTTATATATAGTTAATATAATTTTTATGTATTAGTTAATATATATATGAAAGAGATAGATAGATACATAGATAGACAAAATCTTTGTCCATTTCACCTTAAATTTAAGTACAAGATAAAGTTTTCTTAGGAAATAGCACAAAGGCCACAATAGAGACAATAGACAAACTCCTGGACCCTTCATCTGTTGTTTGATTTCTGTTTTCTTCTGAGACAATCAGAAATTTAATAGTTGCTTATGCTAAAACCAATGACTTGGCTAAGGCCAGCAAATACCCAACTAAAAGCAAAATGAAGCTTTTTGTACCCTGATTTACCTTAAAACTTTGGATAAAAGAACGCTACTCATTTTTAAAAAGTCAGCAGAACATAGTTTATTAATCCCAAGTTTTCCAATCCTATGTCATCTCCTCCAAGATGGAAGAAGACATCGAGAGAAGAGTAACTAAAGTAATTTTCAGAGTTCAGAGGGACATTCTATTACCAGCTTGTTCAACATCCAGTTCCAGACCATTCTCTCTTAGCATGATGCCTGGAGCCTCTAGCCCTTGCTCTGAACCAAGAGTCACCCAGGTCCCAGGAAAAATAGAGCCCCAACTGCCACATTCATAAGAACAAAACCACTCACCCACCCAAGCCATGCGGCTCCCTTCAGAGCTGCGAAACCAGGACTGAGACAGTAGACAAGCAGACCCCTGCCCACCCCAGCACCTCATAAAACTGGTCTCTTCACCTTGTTCACAGGCTGGTCTAAGCCTCTGTATCAAACTGTGTCCCCAAGACCTACTACCCAATCTGGACTCCTCTGCTTATTGTCTCTCCTACATTCCAGGTAAAGCCTTATTCCTGCAAAGTTTAGTTTTGCTTTCTGTTATCACTAAAAGCAAGGACCTGCGCTAGCTGGAAACATGATTGTCTGACAATTAGCTGTCTCCTGTGTCCAACAGGAGGGGATGGTGGTGGTGTAAGATCGTGCATCACCCTGAAGAACAAAACTCATTTCTCCACAAGCCAACCATATCTTCCCACTTCTTTTAAATCTTTTTGTTTTTAAATTAACAAATAAAAATGTGTTTTGTGGCAAATGATATACTTCAAACTATGTGCACACACTGGGGATTGGTCAGATCAAACTCATTAGCATATGTATTACATCAAATATTTATTTCTCACCTTTTTTATTTTAAAATGAAAAAAGAATAAAAACAATGATACAGAAATTAAAAGCAAAATAATAGGAGATTAACAATGGTTAATAGATTGCACATTATTATCTTCAAATTAGTTGTTTAGGTTTTAAGATATAGACATAAAAAACTGTTCATGTCTCTTTTTGATGAATTAATACAGATTAGTAGTATAGTTATCCATCTTGTGTATATATATCAACATATATAATCTTCTCCCTTCATTTTTTTTTTCTCTTTTTCCCCATCCCAGTTGTTCTTTCCTTTTGAAAAGCTTCTTTAGTGTTTGCAATATCTATTGTACATTTTGGATCTTGTTTTCTTTTTCAGTTTTTTATGCAAGGGAGACGATACAGTGTTCACACATGTGAGTCTGATTTACTTCACTTATGAGTATCAGACTTTTAAAGCTGTGCTTTTCTTCTTTAATGTGAAATATACTATTCATATGTATATGTGTACATGTCTAAGTAATAAAAAAAATTTATTACATACAGCTTCTTTGGCCTATATAAGAATCTAAACCTCTATAATAGTCTGTTAAGAACAGGTACCAAGAGAATATTTATTCATCTATCTTACAAATATTATTTTTGACTTATAATATAAACATTACAAGGATCATTAAAATGAATGAAAGGTTAGTAGTTCCTGCTCTCAAGTAGCAGAAAAAGCTGAATAAAAATTATTGTGACACACTCCACTATGAATTAAGTGTAGTGGGAATGGTACAAATAATAAAATATGAGTGTTTTCTGAAGAAAAAAAAAGAATCTCAAAACAACCATCAAAAAAAGCATGTTAAGAGGCTTAGCATTAAAATAAATGTAAACAGTAACCTTTCAAGAGTAGGCTGCTGAGTTTTAATGTGTTGCTTTTCTAAAAAAAAAAAAAAAAAAAAAGCAACTTAAGGAATTATGCCATGTATTTTCTAAAAATGTGCAGGATTTCACTAGTCAGCATTCTCCTGGTTACAGATCTTAAAAATCTAAACTGATGTAGGACAAAGAAAGAAATTTATTGATTTTGGAGGGAAGAATATTGAAGACATCTCAGGAAGAGTGAGGGACAGGGGTGCATTGTGATTGGTCCAGCTTTTAGCAAGTAACCATCCTTGGACCAATCAAATGAAGCTGTGAGAGTAGACATGAGTTATAAAAATGGCACCCCCTAAGGACTCCCAAAGTTGAAACAAAGGGAATATAGCTACAAAGGGAGAGGTATATGGAAAAGACAAATCGTAAAGTCCTGCAGGCTCAATGGTATAAAATCATAGCCCTTTATATTGTAAAAAACTCTGCTCCATGAAAATTATCCAACATCACATAAGTATGACTGGGCAGCCACCCTTCTAGTACTGTTCAAGGTTTACATCCTCTACAAAACTCAGCAGAACACCATAAAGGAAGAAAAAAACACTTCTAGGCATTCATGATCACCTTCATCTCAAAATTACAAAGAAACCTAAGTACAAATTTCTCAGAGATCACCAAAAATATAGACTTTGATGTGACCAACTTCACATACTTGAAACAAAGAAATAGTCACACCTTCTTTAATGTGTCCAGTTCTACCACCAGGTCATGAAAACTGCAAGTTTCACATGGTCCTCTTCTGAGCACATTAAACAAAAGTTTATTTAACATCTCTTGTTTCACTTGGTTAAAGACCTAGCTCTTCATTGTTTCCAGGCAACAACCTCACGTAACTAAGATGCTCAGTGAGAAACAATGAGTGGGGAGCTTCCAACTCCTGCAAAACTCCCTGCCATTTGCAGTTCTCATTTATTCAGGAAGAGGTCATTAAAAGCTACACCTGTAGGGATCAGCTGGTGATGAGTATCAGTGTTTTGCAGAGGAATAGTCAAGGTCATTACTTCTACTCTCCCGAATTTTCCTGAAACAATTGCATGTTGGAGGCCTTGTTCAGACTGTTCACTGAGCCACCCAAGGAGAGCTTCCAGATTTAACAAATAAACAGACAACACCTCCAGATAAACGTTAATTTCATATGAATGATGTTTAGTAGAAGTGCTGTAGATACCATGCAACATTTGAATGATACTCTACTAAAAACCTAATCATTATCTGAAGTTTGACTTTAGCAGAGCAACCAGTATTTTGTCTGGAAATCCCATCCTTTTTTCAGTATTGCCTTTCATTCTTTTCCCTAAAGTTTTCCATCTAAACATTTTCAAGAATTCAATTTTACCAAGTATTTTACCCAAATCTTCCAAGCTTGGAGCATTCTTCTGTTATGTGGTCATGGTATTCTGAATTCAGAGAAGAGCCCAAGAATGGTAGAAAAGAAAGAAAGCAGAAAATAAATGATTATAGTTATTTTCCCTTTCAAATAATTTCGTTTTCTTCCATGTCACTCTGACTCAGGGTAAAATAGTAGTCAAGGTTCCTTGGATGAAGCCTATGAGATTCACACCATTGTTGCTTTCTAAAATACCCGGTAGTGCATTCAAACGACACCAAATGTGTCCTTGGCCAGATACACAGGGACCAATGCAGAGAAGCACTACTAGCATAGCAGTTCCTTGTTCATATGTCATAAGAATGTGTGCATCTTTGCAAGAGGCCTGTCGCAAGGGGGAGAGGAGGATATATATCACTTCTCCATGTCTAGAATTTATATTCAATCCTACCTTCACAATGTCAGGTCTGGGAGGTCCTTGTATTAAACACAAATCATAAAATACTTGAAAAATGAACATCAAAACCATAATTCTTCATTCAACTCAGTGCCTCTAGTGTCACTTCTATTTGAGAATTTTTACAAGTTTTTGTTGGAGGCAGGGAGCGCGTAGGAAGGTAACAGAGTTATATTTATCCAGGAAAAACAACATAATTCTAGAGTGGGGGACAAAAGAATTCTACCAACGACCTTAGAAAATGATTTTAAAACAAGCCCTCAGGTCATATTTTTTAGATGGCTCCCATACCCCATTGCTAGGACTCCATCAGAGAACACTTAAGGCTAATAAAGAGAATAAATTGGGTACTTAGCCTGCCCTTCCTGTGTCTTCTGGTGACACTTCTTATGTTTCAGGGTAATCAAGCAGTTGATGAGGGATATTTCTTCTTTCTGGGAAAATTTCCACTGATAAATATAGAAGGGATGATAGAACTAGCAAACCACCTCTTGCAAGGCCTTAGATGAAATAATGGATCAGGACAGCAGTAATCAAAGGAATGGAGGCTTTTCAATGGAGGATGAGTCACCTGAGCCTACTCATTAATCTTAGCATCAGTTAGGATGGGACAACCAGACCTATGCACTCAGAACAGGAGGAACAGAAAGTACGAGATGCTTACCCAGAAAACAGCCTTGCCTAAAAACTGAATCCCATCGAACCTCTAGATCACTGTAAAACCTCTAGATCACTGATCATCCTCTGTAAAACTGTGTATGTTTTAAAATATTCCCACTTTTAAAAGTTTAAGGGGAAACATGTTTTCAGAATGTTCTTGAATCCCTTTGCTCCAACCTTCGTTTTAAGACTTTCAAAGGTACATTAATAGTTCCCTTTCCAGCTAAGTACATGCACCATCCCGAACAGAGCCGAGCCTTTCTTTGATGACTGAGGTCATCATTTCAGGCTTATTATAATAAACTTCAAATAGAAGTTTCCATAGCTACAGATTTGAACCGTGGAAAGGAGAGTGAACGGCTCTACACTAATGCCAGAACACTCAGGCATTGATCATAAATAGTTCTCAGGGTCTTTCATGTACTAAGTATTATCATCATCTATTTCCTTGACATCTGACCATTTCCTGATAAAATTTTACAAAGTATTCAAAAGTCCCAATGTGTAGGTGAGAACTAGGACTGCTGAGACCCCCTGGTTAATTGATTCTGATTACTGGAGATTTACCTTGGACATAACAGAACCCGTGGCACAGGAATGGGCACTTGGCTGGCACAGCAGAGGTGCTGCTTACTCAGCCTCCCAGCCCACTTGCCGGAACCTTCTCTGAGAGATGATAAGCTCTGTGGAGACCCTAAACCAGGTGAGGTTAACCCGAGACTTCATGAAGGTAACAAGTGCAGCCAGGCATGGTGGAGCAGGTCCATGAACCCAGCACTCTGGAGGCTGAGGCATGAGGTTGGTGAGTTCAAATTCAACCTGGACAACGTAGCAGCTTAGCAAAACACTGTCTCAACACAAAAATTAAAAAAAAAAAATAACTATTGAATTCAGTGTGAAGGCCCTGGGTTCAATCTGCAGTATGGCAATGAAGAAGAAAAATGGTAACAAATGCAAGGAAAATAATCAAATACGCATTTGCAAATATAAAGGCTAGAGAAAAGGGCTCTGAAGAAAAGGTCCTGTTCTTTTTTATGCAACAACTGCTGGAGACCCTTAGGCTCTGAGAGCAGATCGTCCTGACTTGGTCTGACTGGCTCTTCTTCCTCCAGCTGCACCACCTTCTTCTGACTGTCCCCTGGTAGGCAGCAGAGTAGCTACATTTCTCATGGGTGTCCTGCTGTGGAATCTGTCCCAGCACACTGCAGGGTTTATCCCTGTGCCCTCATTATCACTCATGTCGCTGAGGATGCCGTGTTTCTGCCCGGTGCCCACTGTCACGCGCTGGCTGCCTACTCTCTACGCAAACTCCTGGAATCCATTGTCATTCGGTTGTGGACATTTTCTAACCAATCACCTGTTCACTCTCTGCGCACTCAGTGGATGGTCCTGTATTTTTCTTTCCCCTTGTGGCAAAAGGGAGGGTAGTTTCGCTTGCGTGTTGTTTTTACTTTGTTTTTGTGGGAAGGGTAACTTCTGGGAAGGAGCCCTCGGTGCAGTTCATTTTGAGCGCGTCCCTCTCCCCTCTGGCTGCCAGGGAAGAGCAGCAGTGCCCATTCCTTAGCTTGCCCGGCCCAACACCAAAGGGACTATGCAGACAGCAACCTTTTCGAGGTTGGTTTTACTGTTTTAAATTTCACGCTAGAATTGCTGAAACTTTGCTAATGGATAGAAGTAGAGATTGGGACTCTTAAAAAGAAAGGGAAATTCTACAAAATGAAGAACTGGGTCTTAGTAGAAAGGGCTCTCTGTCATGAAGATTCTTTTTTTTTTTTTTTTGGCATTTGTGTCATGAAGATTCTTGCGCTTTTCTGATAAGAGTGACATCAAAAGCTTGTGCCATGTTTTCTTTCTTAAAGATTCCTTTTCTCTTTCACATCAACCTGATTTCCTAGACACACACACACACACACACACATGCACGCACACATGCACACACACACACACACACACACACACACACACACAAAATTAAGCCCACCGAACACCAAACACCTGCTTCTCAAGAAGCACAATGAGTCAAAGTCTCAAGTTAAAGTTCTGTACAAAAGGGGTCAGATATGTAACTCAGCAGTGCAGCCCCTGCCTGGCCAGCATGAAGTCCTGATCCCCACGCCCCCAAAAGATCTTTGAAAAAAAAAAAAAGCTCCACCTAGAATAGATGTGGTAAATTTAGAGAGAGAGGATCTATGTGCCAATAGGCACTCATAGAGAAATGAGGGAGAATTACAAGACTCCAGCAGAATCACCAGGATTTGATAAGAAAGAAATTAACTATTGCATAGATAAAGGAAAACCAGAATTTAAAATAAAGACAAGGACCAGATGAATAAGGTAAAGGATCCAAAACTAGGGAGAAGAGTGATTGGGAAGCTGGACTTGGAAACAGAAAGTGACCCTAATACAGACCCAGAGAAAATTACTTTTCCTCTATGATTCATGGCTCAGGCCAGGGAAGAAAGGGCATTCCAAGGAAATCGGACAGACCATTCCCTTCCAGGTGACAGAAAGAGAGGCTAAAGATAGAAAACGGCTGGAGTCGGGATGGAAGGTAGCGGCTGGGTGAACTAACCAGTGATCATAATCGAAGGGGACAGCACCTAAAGAAGAGGCTGGCCTGCTCCAGAAAGAGATAAATCTATGCCATTACCAGAGCAGCAGGGATGGGATTTAATGTCCCAAACTTGAGTGGGGTGAATTGAATTAAGGCAACTGTATCTGTGGGAGGCCTCAGGCCTTCTCCCGCCTGGAGTCCCAAGCTGCCGGGGTTTGCTGAGCTGTAGTAGGACAGGTAGGGTTTAGGGAGGAACCACTGGAGTGGAAAGAAACAGAGCGGGAAAAGAGGGGCTTAGGGAGATCCGTTTGTAGGGGGGTGGGGACTCTCTTCCCTGCCTTGTTAAACAGAAGGACTCTAAAGTTGTCCAATGAAGCAATTTGTCTAAACCTAGACCTATAACCAACATTCCCTGAATACACAGTTATTGATTGCCTACCACATTCAATGCGCCAGCAAAGTAGGTATCAAAAGGAAACAGTCAAGAAGGTAATACCGAAAGGAAGGAACCAAAAGAGAAACTGATTGCCACATTGGAATATCAGTAGCTTGATTAGAAACAATACTGAACTGCTCTCATCTGCGCTCAATACAGACTCTGCTCATCTATGCATCTGGTCAAGTGTCCAGCCCCAAGCACACCAAACCTTTATTCCATGCCAAGATTTATACCAGGTGGTGAGGATAGAAAGATGAAAAGCACAATTCCAGACCATGAATAGCTCTGCCTAACAGAAAGAAGAGAGAAACAAAACAAAAATTAGAGTACAACATAAGCACAAATTACATAGAGGCCCAGGTACCAGAAGAGCCCAGAAATGGTAGCGCTTTACTCCAAATGGTAAAAATAAAAGGAAGCATTCTAGCACTCCAAAGATAAGGGTGAGTTTGTTCTCAGAGAACAAATATCTCCCTGTGGTTGGAATCCATGTGGCACAGGAACAGTAAGGAGATGAAAGGACAGTTCCTCAACCTTGGCTCTACTGACATTAAGAACTGTATAGTTCTGTGCTGTACATTACAGGGTTAGCAGCGCCCCTGGCCTCTACCCACTAGTAGCAAATAACATACACAGGCGCACACATACACGCACACACACACAGCATTATCTGCAGGTAATCAGAAATATCTGAAGACATTTGCAAATGTCCCCTAAGAGACAGAATTGTAGTTAGTTGAGAATCAGTAGATCAGAGGCTAGTGGGTCCACATAGATGAATGGCTTTGCATGGGATTTGAATGTTTTATTTAAGCAAAGAAAATCATGCAAAGAACTGGCCTGGTGAGCTATGTCCTTGAGACATGCTGCTCTCTGTGCAGAAGGACAAAGCTGAAGTAGAAAGAGCAGTGAGACAGGGACTACTGCAACAGTCCAGGCAAGGCAGCAGGCGAGCACAAATGACACGATGGCACCGTAAGCAGTAGCAGGGGGAGAGACGATAACAGTGACATCATGCCCTCCTCTCTGCCCTTTCAGTCAAAATACTAACCAGTGAGCAAACACACTAAATCTTAAAGCGATTATAACTGGCAGATAGATTTACAGTATGGTGATAGAAAAATGAATACTTCATGAAGGTTTCCTGAGGAAACATTACTGCTTTTCCAAACCTCATTTCACATTAAAATTAATACACTCATTTATTTAACAACAACACTATTAACTTCCGGGGCTACCAGAAAGTAGGAGAAATGAAGTGTAAACACGTGTAGTATTACTCATATGAAATGAAACCATGAGGCCTACTGGGTTGGTGGCCTGTGAAAAAGGAAGAGACCGCAATCTCTCTGTCTCTGTCTCTGTCTCTGTCTCTCTCTCTCTCTCTCTCTCTCTCTCTCTCTCAGTCTCATTGGTGCTTCAGAAATTTACCCCATCTCAAGAATGAAAAAACATAAATAAAACCTCAGGTAAACAGCAAATTCTTTCTTAAGCAAATACTCCTTCTCGCTTGTACCACACATATTCTCTTGCTGGACTTATCTAGTACCATTTGCCCAGTGATCTCAAAACCAGTGTATCGTGTCTCCTCTGAGAGCACGCTTACGTGAGAAGATTAAAAAGCTCTTGCTGGGACGGCTGTCAGATCATGACACACAGGTACACACTCACCTCTGTTCCCACTGAGATCTGCCACAGCAGCAGCACGGGGAGCCAGTCCCTTGCAGCACCAGCACCATGTTC
Source organism: Hydrochoerus hydrochaeris (assembly GCA_004027455.1). Classification (NCBI taxonomy): domain Eukaryota; kingdom Metazoa; phylum Chordata; class Mammalia; order Rodentia; family Hydrochaeridae; genus Hydrochoerus; species Hydrochoerus hydrochaeris. The sequence goes on from PVLA01002658.1 coordinate 189,623, forward strand.
CACATCCGGGTGTCCTCCTGGTCTTCCTCCCCACAGCAGCTCCAGACCTTCCCGCACCGCGCCTAAATCCCACGTTCATCTCTGCACATCTACTCTGCACAATCAAAACACAAAACCCTCTGTTCCCACAGGCTGTCATGCAAATTGAAATTTGAGTAAAACCACAAACAGTACCTCATCCACCCTTGAATATCACTCTGCTAGGACAAGCACCGAATTGGCTAAATTAAAATTTTTTTCCTCCTTCAGAGTCTGTTTTATTCCCCTACCTTTCCTATTTCATTTTCAACACTCAGGTAACTGACTTATTAACCACTCTCTCTGGAGACTGCTGGTCTTTCCAAGGAGATTGTTACAGGAGAAAAAAAGCTTATTCTGCCCAAACTTACTATTACGGGAACACCTCAGGAGACATAACATTTATAAACTTCCTGTCACCCAGTGTGCTGTTCAGAAACCATTCATTTTAACTTAATTTGCAGGACTGAAAGTCTCAAGCTCACTTGCTATATAAGAAGTGACTTTTTTAGCTATTACCCATTATCATTTTCCCTCCTGCCAATGGTTCAAAGTTAAAGAGCGTCACAGAGCTGGAAACCCTTCATTTGTAGTTAAACAATGATTCCAAGACCATTCCTCCCTGGAAGGCACCCTTTTTCTCCATTCAAAATCTAATAACAATATCAATGTACAGACTACTATTATATAGTGCTGGTGATGTACTGCTTTAGAGTCCATGAATACTTCATAAAAGCCTTTGGAAAATGTAGTATAAGAACCAGTTTTCCTGTTACCTAGTCTTTGCTATTTCTTGTACTATTTACTCATTTGTTTATTTATGTGCAGAAAACCCAAACGCTTACCCCTAAAAAGTTCTCTAACTGCTTATATAAGAAATTATGTACCATCATATGTATACATGGATAAGCTAATTAGCAATGGATAAACCAATCAGTTAAGCCAAGTGCACTTCTCGTAGAGGACGCCAATTTATAACTTAATACAATGGCTACCATTAAAATCCATAATGGCACACAGCCTAGATGCCTGACAAGTAAATTAGTAATCTGAATAGACCTGGGCCCAGCCGACTTTCATTCAATGTCACTACTTTCCAACTAAAACGGTAAGTGACAATTAATGCATAGCAGATAGCTTTTGAGAAAAACATCAAGACAGTGAAGTTACTATCCTCTGAACTGTGGATAAGTTAGGGTGAAACACAGGATTTCTTCCCACTTTCTTTAAACGGTCAAGCCAATCAGCTTAAGACAGACAAATAGAAAGACATCATTTAATACTGATACTCTAATCACTCTGTCGTGCCTTGAAGCCATTTTTACAAGATCATCAATGTCCTAGATTTTACTAATTACATCCACTGGTCACTTTAAGTCCTCACTTTGATTGACATGTATCTTTTATCACCTCTTACCCTCTCTTACTGGACCACAGTACTTGGGAGAAATTCCCTGACTTTTTTTCCGATTATTCCAGTAATTATCATATTTGAGTCATGATCCCTCCATTTTCCAAGTAATTGACCTTGTTTCCTGGGTATTTTTCAATTTAACAGCATTTTGTTCCTCTTACAAAGGAATTGCTTCCAATATCTTCTTAACTGTGGAAGCAGAGTTGTTACTGTTGTTTGTAAATTATCTTCAGTTCCCTAACTTCTTTGTCTATTCAGGGGTCAGTTTTTGTGATTATATTTCGCTTATCTTCTATGCTGTAAACTTCCTCAACTGTAAGACAAAGTAGGAGAAGGACTGTCAACTAGCAAGATTTCAGGATGATAAGGTGAGCAGGTGAGAACCAGCTTTATGACCGGCTCCCTAAGTGACAGCATGTGTAGGGTTTTACACCAGGGATAAAACACCCACACTAATAGCACATGCAGCGCCCAAGTTCTTGTTCAATTTCTGTAGGAAAGAACTCTCTGCAGTTTTGTTCTCTTGATGTTGTTGTTTCTGGGAGCAAAGTACTTGGTTGCTAGACTTTTTGAAAGAGAAAGTAGAGAATTCATCCTCAGATAAATAGCTTTAAATATAACCTCCAGGTCAAAGGCCAGTTACACAATATAGTGACTATCACTAACAGTGATGTATACTTCAGAAAGCTAAAAAAAATTTGGAATTTTTCACCACAAGGAAATGGTAAATGTATGAGGCAATAAATATGTTTGAATTGATTTAAACATTATTCAACATATAAATGTATCAAACATTCCATGGTACTCCATTGTATGTATACATTTTGTGTTTCGTGACCAATTAAAACTAAAAATCAATAACCTTCAATTCTCTTCCTTCTTCCAACTCTTATTCTCACTCTGTGATATGCTTTCCCTGAATTTGAAGTATGGAGATATTTTGGAGTGTTCTATGAAGACTGGCTCCTGTTCTCAGCTTCCACAGTTATCATGGGGGAGGTTTTTCTTCACTCTCCTCCACCTATCTTTAGACTAAAGTGGAAAGAGCCCATTTGGCATCCCTCTTTATGCAAGTTGAGAGCATCAGTTTTGTTCCTAACTACGAGTCACTCTTTGTTAATCCACTATGAAATTTGAATGCACATATTATTAAAAATTTTTGCAATGTGCATTTATTCATCACAGAAGTCATCAGTGGGCATATATTTAAAATAATTTCCCAGGAATCGTATATGAGTGACAGTCTTTCTGAACCACACTTTGAACAGTAAAAACTTTCCCCACTCAAAACCCTATTATTAGCAAGTGCTTCATGTTATAGAGACCACTGCATCATTAAGTGGTATTTAATAATATAGAGAAGCAAGTCTGAATGCAGCTTGAGTTCTGTATGAATATTTTGGGGATTCAAGGCTTTGCATCAGTGTTGTCCTTATCTGTAAGGATTCAAACACTTATTTTTGCCAGAAAGTGTCTGAAAGATGCTAACTGCTTATTTTCTCTGAGAATTATTAAGTGTTATCAAATACTGACTCAATCTTCCATTTAGGAGGCCTTTCTTCTTTACATCTTTTTTTTCTTTTTACTTGGATACCATTTGTGCTGACCTCACCTTCAGAAAGCCCCATACTTATGATTTTACTTATTTTCTGGCAACCACATTGATTAACTTTGTTGTTACCAGGTCACCTCCTTGACCACTTTGTCAACATGCTAAATCTCTTGGTGGTAATGGATGTAATTTTCTGCAGTTTTTGTTATGTTCTTTGAACCTTCCCAAGAAGACTTTAAGAACTTTCTTCTGTTTCCTTTAATGGATCATTTTTTAAATACATTCTATCTGTAACTTCAAGGCAATAGTTCTTTTCTTTTAAGTTACAGAAATGCTCCAAGTGCACCTTGAGTTATTTTCATTTGTTTGTTCATGTATCCTTGTTATGGTTTGTGTCTAGATGTCCTCCCAAAGTCTCATGAAGTCATAGGGTTTTTTCAGAGGTGGCTGAATCTGGAGTGAATGATTGATTTGTAGTGCAATGCTGGGATTAAGGGTGCTAGGATTAAGGGTGGGTGATTTGCTGGATCAGTTTGCTGATTGGATTGGCACCACACTAATCCCAGTAGACTGGATACAATAGAAGGTCCAGAAAAAGGCTTGCTCCTCTCTTTCTCTCTCTCTTTCTCTCTGTCTCTCTCTCTCTCTCTCTGTTGTCACTGTCTTCCACTGCCATGAACTATGAACTGTGCCCCTCTGCCAGGCCACCTTGCTTTGGAACCAGCCAATTATGGACAGAAACCTCTACAAAATGTGAGCTAAATAAACCTTTCCTCCTTTAATTTTGGGTGTTGGGTATTTTGTCTCAGCCATGAAAGAAAAATAACTGAGACAATCCTTCTGATAGGCAAGTTACAAATATGTGCCTTAAACCCCTTCTCTATCCTTCCCCAAACCTATCTGGTTTCCCCTATCACCTGGATTCCAAAAGAATTCTCCTTTCAGATATTAATATGGGGAAAAGGCAATCAGTTTTACATAGATACATGTACATCTATGTCCTCATGAAAGATTATATTTCATTTTCCAAGATGGCTGCAAAAATATCTGCCCTCTCACATGCTCTTTGGGGGTGTAAACTGACCACTTCCCCATCAGAAGTGGAGTCTAACACCTCCTTAAATGGGTGCTGGTCTCAGTGACTCAGTTATGCCAAAAGAACCCAGGAAATGTGACCACTTCATGGTTTCAGAAACTAGGCAATGTCAAATAAAGGCCATGCAGCTTCTATCTGCTTCTCTTAGAACCCAGTGGCTGTGCTGTGCCTGCTCCAGGTCACACGGATGGTCCATGTGTAAGCGCTGGTTGACATTGCTAGTTCAATCCAACCTCCAACTCATCCCAGCCCAGGTGCCAACAGGAGAATGAAGAATCCTCTACAGGATTCCAGCCCTCTGCCACTTAGCAGCCCCATTTACTGTACATGAAAGATTACCCCTCCAAAGCACTGATTCATCAAATTCATTAGCATAATTCAGTGCTTGTTGCCGTTAGCACCTAAGTTCTGGAATAGTTTATAATGTAGCAAGACACTGAACAAGCTTTCAAAATCAAGGTTTTTATATGACTCACACATTTATATAGCATAATTTTGATAAGCTGAGAAGAAACCAACTCTTCATCCTGCTGCTTGGTGTAGTATTACAATAATTTATGCCTGAATATATTTCATGGAAGCCTGCAAACTAATATGAGGGATGATAAGTACTCTGACTTTTATGCCCCTTTTTATCACTACCTCTTTTTACGGCTGACTTCCCATCCCAGAATCCAAGGTTCCACTTTCTCTACTTCCGTGGTCAGTCTTGTGTATAATGAAGGAGTCCTTTGTGTAACTATGGAGAGATGAGAGGGTGAAAAAAGCCACATCTGCTCTGGAAAGGATCCCCCATGTGGGGCACGAGGAAGTATTGACAGGACTTGCTCACTGGTGTGGAAGCCACTTCCTGTCTTTCCCCTTTCCAGACCTGCTAATCTGTTTAGGGTTGTATAATGCACCTGCCATTACAGTTCATTACAGCTCTTTCAGGCTCACCCTGGCCTTATTGTGCTAATGCAGACAGCCCTGGCAACTGATGAACTGTGGGGCTTCAAGAAGGGCTTAAAGCAGACAACCCCCACAGAGCGAGGAAATTATGTCCATTATTTACAATTTTGCAGGCACTTGACTGAATAAGGTATTTTCCCCTTGAGGGTATAAATTTTCCTACATTAGATCACCTGCAGGGTGAACATAGCTTCGTATTCTGTCTGAAACATGGTACCAAACCAAACACAGAATGCCAGAGAGGTAGCACAGGACAATGCAATTCATTCTCCAAATCCCCTGTGCCTCTAAACTCTTAAACATACTATGCCTTCTTTGAACTTTTTATTTATTTTCAACCCAGACTATATCTTGGGAGTGACTTGCTCCAACAGTCTGTGACTCATTGTGTAAACTAATACCTTCTCGTCTTTTCCTAAATTTCTCCTCTTTGCTCATTCTTGTCCTTTGGAGTTTGGTGAACACTAACATATTGATGCCCTTTGTGGCTCGGTGGCTTTGATCATCTCCCCATGCGGTCTTCATCTCTGTGGGTTGAAAGTCTTAATCTTCTTAGTTTGACCTCATGCTTTAGCCCACATACTCCCTCAGTTCTTTCATCTGCCCTTCACTGGCCTTTCTAAGAATCATATTTCTTTGTTAAGAGCTACTAACCACACACATGATTGCAAGAGCAGGTGTTACAGGCTTATCTTTCACTCTCTCTAGTGGGCTATTCAATCAAGCATGCTTATATGCATCCAAGGAGGGGGGTCAACTGGAAGAGAGAAATGTTTCAAAGACAGTATCAGAGTATAGTTTGGAAATATTTTGTGGTCCAAATGATGCAAGGAGAAATTACTCCCTCGACTCCTTTAGTATCTACTCAAACTTGAATGATATGATTTCCAAAGTGTGTAGGAGCTACAGAGGTAGGAAGTGTGGAAAAACAAAGAAGTCTATTTTTGTACAAATGTTCAGAGAGGAGGGAGAAACAAAAATCGAGGGTGGGGGGAATCCTAAATGTTGTACATGGGGGAAAAATTAAAATAGGATGGCAGCTTCATTTTGATATTTTGGTTCTTAGAAGCTGTTGTTTCTGTAGGAATGGGGAAAAAATAAACAAGCGGAACAGAAGGTGTTATACACAGGAGGAATATAAACACAGACTCGTTGTATGCTAGTGCTCAGAGGAGTGTGCCAAAGTTCCTTCTCAGTAGGGATTTCCAGACACCAGATTCAGGACTCAAGACGGGCTGCCATTCTTGGATCCATGTAGGAAGCTTGTTATAAAAGTCCCTGAAGAATCTATTCCTGGAGACGCTGGTTCAGTAAGAGAAGGTTAGAGTCTAGGCTAACGTCTAGGAAATCTGGGTCTTTGGTACTTCCCCTGTTGCTGTGTTTCCTTCAGGATAGCTGGATGAACAAGTAGGCTTATGAAACACTGACCTAGATCTGTTATTTTCCAAATGTGCAATTATTTAGGTTCTCATTGCTTCCTGACTCTAAGCATAGAAAATCCATAAGACTTGCTACTCTGTTTGAATTGAGGAGGGGGGAGAAGAGGGACCAAAGTGAAGATTTCCTTTTCAACAGTACCCTTCCCTCCTCTGCCAAGTGATTAAAGAGAATCACCAGGAAATGGTAAAGGTGATAACTGGTACAGGTTATAGATGACTGCTCCTGTCTCATTCCTTAATTTTACTTATGTGGGGACTGAAGCTCAGAGAGATGACATCTACTAACCTCACATGGTAGACTGAAGGGCAAGCCAAGGCTGAATCCAGAGCAAAACTAAAGACCGTGTGCAGCGGCAGCCTCGAACCTGTGTCAGCACAAGGCCACGGTGGCTCCTCTATGAAGACTGGACTAGGAGCTCCTTCTTGGTGGCTCAGGGCTCTTCTTCCCAGAAATTTGGAGCTGGTCTCTGCATTGTGACTGTCTTTCTCTAAGTCCAGGGATTCTGCATTCACTCACCTTCTTACAAAGCCTGGCTCATTCACAACTCCAGGAGAAGTCCTAGACCTTCCCAACATGTAGCCCCTCCAAACCAAGCAGAAAACAAAGCCCACATCCTTAATCCCATGTGGACCACCCTCTGTTGCTCTTTGCTTCTTTCTGCTCAACCTACCATCAATTCTAATTTTCAACACAATGTTTGCATATCCCGTGAATATATGTAATATTCAGGGAAGTTACAAGCCTAATAAAGGCAAATTCTCCTCAACCTCCCACCCAATCTAAAATTTCCAAAATAAATGCCCTTCCCCACAGCCTCCCTACACCACCAGCTTTAACCTCGGCTCTTGGCTATCCTTCTCTTGCGTTTGTGTGTACATTTACCACTTACAGCGTCTATATCTAGAGTCTGGGGTAAGATTGCTTGACTTTGAACTTTAAAAGTAGCATCATTCCACAGCTGTTATGCCTCAGCTGTTACATTCATGTTCCTGACATTGACCTATGTGGCTAAAATCCACTCGCTGGTCACTGCTGTCAGGTGTCCCATATCATGGAATTGGATGTATGAGGTGTTGTTCCAGGTGCTGGGATTTAATGGTGAGCAAAAGAGACCCAATCTTTCTCCTTGTGGTGTGTAAACCTCAGGGAGAGGCGTACATTACACAATATTTTACCCTGTCTCCTGTCAAGGCACATTTAGGCTTTGGGAATTTTTACTCCTGAATTCTTAGAATGACACATAGCACTGCCACAAATAACTTGTGGTGTTTTAAGAGCCCAGGTTGTAATTTCTCTAGAGCAGTAGATGGCATCATGGAGGAGAGACTAGAATTACTGGGGGAGCTAACTTACCACAGCTACTAGTGATAGCAGGTTAAGAGCTTAGAATTCTCAACATGCAACTTAAAACACAGCCATAGATCAGAGGAGCTAATGATGGCTGATCAGTGAGCAACAAAATACAAAGCCTTGTGGGAGAAACAACTCATATGCCAGAATAAAACATCCTGGAGAGACCTAGACAGAGGGAGATGGATCCTCTTGACATAGGAAGAAATTAAAACATAAAAAAAGCTTGTCAAACACATCAGGACTACAATTGGAACAGATAAAATTGTGAAACAGTGTTTTTGCTGCGACCTGCCAAGTTTGTGCCAGTCTGAATTTGCACGAGCTTGATTCCACATCGTCCAGCAGAGCCAACCAAACTCGTTCCCACTGCTACTCACGGGAGCGGCAGCAGCACTGAAGTCGGGGGTTGGTGAGCCCAACGGAGAGCAGAGCCGGTGAAGGGACCTTCATTAATCCACTGTCAGTGCTGGGAATGAGACACACACACACACACACACCCGCTGTGGGAAGGGTGCGACCAAATGGGCGACATGTTGGAATCAGGCAAGAGGAGCCTGAACTGGGAGTGACAGTGACTTCAGTTGGTTCCTCCCTCCCAAGAGCAGATTCGTGGGATTTGCTTGGACTGGGCCATGCCCCTGGCCAGAACCCAATGAGCCGTCCCAAATCAATTCCCTGCTCCTAGTACACACTAACTGGGTGAAGGCTCTTGAAATTTGTCTGGCACAGTGGGGAGGGGCAGGCATATGCACCCCTGCTTACATCTTAGTGACAAGAGCAGCCAGGAAAGGGTGGAGGTCCCTCACCAGCATGCTTCAGAGGAACCATGGCCAACAGGGAAGGCAGCTGGGACCTGCACTGTACACCTGTGTGGAGGAAGCCGGAACCATGACAGGAGAGAGAGGCAAGAGGAGGCCCCCAGCCCAGAACCCTGACAGCACTGATCCAGGAGAGGGAAAAACAAGGGAGACTGAGGGTGGCAAACATGCAACATCAGACATGGCTTCAATAGACATTAAGAGATATCTTCAGGACCTTGTAGACGAGCTCAAAACTGAAATATTAAATCAGGTAAAGCAAGACATGAGTAGAGTAATAAAAGAAATGCTAAGCATCTCTCAGGAAGATACAGACAGAAGAAGGGAGGAACATAAAAAAAGAAGAGAAACATTTGATAAAGAATATAAAGAAAATATAGAATACATGAAGCACATTCAAAGAGACTACGAGGAAATTAAAAACTCCATTGAAAGCTGGCAAAACTCCTTAAAAGAAACTAAGGATAGACTATCAAAACTTGAAGACAAGTTTGCAATGTGTGATCATGAAAGGAAACATCTCTTAAAAATAACAAGGAAACAGGCAGTAACAATACAAAGGCTAGAGGAAGACAAGAGAATCTATAATTTAAAAGTAAGAAATGTGAACGAAGAAGCAGGAATACAAACAGGTGAATTATAAAGGCTATTCACAGAAATAATTAAGGAAAACTTCCCAAGCATGGGAAAAGAAAATGACATTAGGTTATGTGAGGTATACAGAACTCCAGCCATCTACAACCAAAACAGATCTACACCCAAACATATAATAATCAAGATACCAGAAATTCAGTATAAAAACAGAATATTAAAAGTCATCAGAGAAAACAAACAGATTACCTATAAAGTTAAGCCCATCAAGATCACAGCTGACTTCTTGACACAGACCATCTGATCAAGAAGAGATTGGAGCAAATCTTCCAAGCCCTAAAAGAAAATAACCTCCAGCCCAGATTGATGTACCCTGAAAAACTGTCACTAGAAATTAATGGAGAAACAAGATGCTTCCATGACAAAGAGGAACTGGGCGAGTTTGTGACCACCAATCCAACCCTACAGAGAATACTAAAGGACATTCCAGAGAGAGAGAAAAAAAATACCAGGATTTTAGGAACAGTGGCAGAAAGGCCTCAATGAGTGGGGCAGGCAGTAGAATGAAGGAGACAACTAGACAAACAAAGGCAGAAAAATAGCATGGCAGAAATGAGGCAGAGAAGGATAACTAGAAACTCTAACATAGATGGCCTTGATACACTATATTGTTAATAGTGCACCAGGATTTAAAACTCACATTACTCACACTACTCTGCTTAGATGTATTATATTCTGTTCCAGTCATTCTACCTATACTAGATTTGAGGGCACGGACAATTATCCCGAAAATAACAGCAAATAGTACAGTAATCATCCTTAATTCCCTATTAACTTAATCTAAAGCTCTGTAAACCTACAGTGTTTTACCATGACTGATCATAATTAAATATGATTTGTTAGATTGCTGTTTTGTATTGATAGATCTTATTCAAAACTGTTATGATTGATAGTGTCAAGTCTGAGAGTATAGGCAACTGCACTTAAGATGACAATATTCAGTAGAATATCCACTATGGTTTGATTATTAGCTGCCTTTGAAGTTTTATATTGTCTACAATGTTTTATTTTTCACTAATATTGTTATGTACTGCTATATTCAATTATATTGCTATAATCAATTATGCCTGATGATATAGACAATTCTATTGAAGATAATAAGAAACAACACAGTAACCATTGTAGATCTCTTTGTACTGTGGTTTTGTATGACTTTGGTTTCATGTTTTTACAGGAATTTGTTTTGTTTTGTCTTGCTGTGTTTTGTTTTTCCCCCAATACAGAAAGGATAGAAATACATGTAGAGTCTCATGCATGTGTAGCTGTTTACAGTCTCACTGACTATCTACTGTGTATGCTTTAATTTTGTAACTTGAACAACTATTTCTAAGAGGACAATATGTAATTTATCAACTAGTGATTTCTTATTGTTTATCTTTTTTTTGAAATTCTGTATTATCTCTACCCTTTACATGCTTTTTTTTCTCTTTAAATAAAAAAAAGAAGAAGAAAAAGCACATCTAAAGGATATAACTGCATGTGTGTTTAAGTGTACAGGATTGATAACCATGTTGCCAAGTCTTTGTTGGATCGGTGAACAGAACTGTCTGCAGCCTCACTGTTTCAATGTCCGCTTCGTATGCTTTAATTTTGTAACTTGAACAACTATGTCTAAGAAGACAAAATGTAATTTATCAACTAGTGATTTCTTACTGTTCATTTTTTTGAAATTCTGTATTGTTTCTACCCTTTTTTGTTTTGCTTTTTTTCTCTTTAAATAAAATTTTTTAAAAAAGCCATATACACACATGCACGCACGCACACACACACGTTACCTCAGCCCACAGAGTTTCTAGCTTCACTGAAGACTAATATATTTTTCAGGACTCCAGAAAGCTAATTATTGATCATCACACTCTCAAGAAAATGAAAAGCAGCCTGGTGTAGTAAAAATAAGGTGGACTTGGAAATCAGAAAACTCATTTACATTCTCTGACACTATGACAATAAAATACACTGTCCTTTCTGGGCCACATTATACAGGTCTATGAAATGAGAATATTTTTAACCTCTACCCTATGGCTGTGTGGTCTACTCATCTGGTACAGTTACTGCTCACTGTTTCGTGCATGCCAAGCCCAGGATGGAGCCACTGGCACTTTCATCATATTGAATCTCATGTGCTTGGTGTCATATAGACGGTGGACCCTCAGCTGTGTTTTTGTTATGGTACCGATGCTAGGAAAATCTGGATTTTTCAGCTTCACTCTGTCCAATTCCAATTCTGTAAAAAAATAAACTGCAGTAAGTATTGAGTTTCTGGATCAGAATCTCCTCCTTTGTAAAATCCTTATAGTAATACGTACTAACTACGAAAATGCATTTTTGCCAGTATTCAGTGGAATTTATTCAGGGCTCAGGAGTCTTCATACCTCTTCCTACTACTACCTTTCTTTTGTTTTGTTTTATTTTCTTAATTCTCTGTCTCATGAAAGACACCACCATTTGCCCAGCCGTCCAAGCTAAAAGCATGAAAATAATTCCTGATAATGTGCTCTCCCTCAGCCTCCACTTCACTTGACTGGGACTCATCAGTTCCCTAGCTCTTCCCAGACGATTGTTTCTCCATGTCCTGGGGTGAGGCCACTGTCATCTTTCATCTGTGCCCTGTCCATGCATTCCCTACTGACCAGTAGTACCCGTCCTCCTATATACAACCTCCACACTCCAGACAGACTCTAAGACCAACTGTGATTGCCAAACTCTCCCTAAAGATCACCAGGGGCACATGCATACTCTAAGTCTCAAATTCTTAGTACCAGAATGAGGCTCAGCCCACTCTGGCCCAGTTTCTCTCTCTGGTCTTCCCACCACACACTAAAATTTTTTAAAAAAGATAAACTTGCCTAGCCTAGAAGATCCATTGCATTAACAGAATAATAATGATCACTATTCTATATTACAACAATGTTGATCAATACAACCATAATAATGACGATTATCACTTTTTTTACTATGTTAATTCCCCTACAAGCCCTCAAAGCACAAGCTGTGGCCTTTCAGGATCTCAAAAGACATGTCTTTCATGTATATCCTACTTAAGCAAAGTTCCCAAGGGTTCGTAAGATTTGCAAGAGAATCTCAGCCCTACTTCCCCCCTGACCAAGTTCAGCAAAAAAGCCAACCCTCAGCTCCCGCAGTGTGCATCCTCTCAAAATCGTATGCCCAGAACCAAACCCACAGTGCTGTGCAAAGCAAGGCAAAGACTCAGCAGCATGAAAAGGAAGAAGAGAAGGAGGACACCTGAGTCTTAGCCCTCATCAAGCGTCAGCCGGTCCACACCAGGTGACCACAGCCCAAGACTTTCAGCTGCATTAGGAGAAACTTCCCACACGCTGAGTAGTTGCAGCCTCTGGTTAACAAATGCACTAAAAAAATTGTACCCTTTCTCAAAGAAAACGAGCACAGCTGAGAGATCCTCTTTCCCATCTAAAACTATCTAAAGCCTGTTTTCCCCTTTTGCTCCACGTTCCTCCCTGAGCTCTCTCTCAGGGAGGCACTGTCTCTCCCCCCTCTACTATCTTCCAGTGCAAACGCCTATCCTGGCCCTTGGCGCTGCTTGGACATCATGGAAGCTCTTTTTTTGCGGGGGACGGGCTTCCTCCTCAGTCACTCATTGATTCGTTTGCAGAACCATCCTCGGCAAAACCCCTGAACTGAAGCTTCGGAGGTCAGAGCTCCAAGCAGCCTAGTGACAACCAATACTTCTGACACAGCTCCCAGGACAGTCTCCTCAAAGCTCTTGACTGCGCCAGACAAACGAACAGTTGGCATCACCGTCTGTCTCCTCTGGAGTTTTGTTTTCCTGTCCTGTTTCTTTATCCCGTTTAGGAAGGCTAAGTGAAATTCATAACAGCTTTACTTTCTTCAGTTGGCCTTTTGGTCCTTAATACAGGTACTGCTTGCTGAAGCTGGACATCTCTTCCTCCTACACTGCCACTTTGGTTCCTGGCCAAGGTGCCCGTTTCTCTAATATGTTCTTTTAATGAGGCTTGTGGGGTCTCCCATGGTGAGAGACAGTTACCAAGTCCAGGCGTTCTGGTTCTGCCTGGTAGGCTTCTTTGTTCACATCTATCCTGCCTCTCTGTTCTTAACCATGGAATAATAACCATCAGGATGCATGCTCCCCTCTGAGCAGCACCTAACCCAGACCCCAGAATCGTCTATTAAGACCCAAGCTGGCTCCTCATTAGTGTGTTCCCTTTTGTGTCCATCCTCACAACTGATTCTATGCACATATGCAATGCATATGATTCTTGGTCACATAATCCTACTGCCGCCACGCTATGGATTGAAAGTATGTGTTGTCCCAGAATTAATAGGTTCAAAGTTAACCCCCAGTGTGGAAGTATTAAAAGGTGGGGCCTCCAAGAGATGATCTAATATGGAGGGCAGAACCCTTATGAATGGGGTGAGTAACCTTATCAAGGGAACCAAAGGAGCCTCTTTGGCCCTTCCACATTTTTCATGTACAAGAAGAGCATTCATCTCTTCCAGAAGACCCATTAACAAAGTACCATCTTGGAAGCAGAATCTGGAATCTGACCAGACACTGAACCTGTAGGTGCCTTGATCTTAGACTGGACTTCTTGACTTCCAGAAGTGCGAGAGATACATTTCTGTTCTTATAGATTAATCAGTCCCAGGTATTTTGTTACAGCAACACAAATGAACAAAAACCCAACACATCAACCTGAAATGCACTCAGTAATTCTTGAGTATTTTATGGGTCCACTTGGTCTCTCCTCAAATCTGTCTGCAGAAATCGGCCTAATTTTAAAAGAGCATAGTTTAATGTTTTTCTGGGTGCTGCTCTTGTTAAATTGGGATTATTCCAGGTCAATCTAAGGTTTTATTTCTTTTCTCTACATTTGGTCTAGTAGTGGATAGAACAGCTCTAAACTCTGTCTTTCCAGCTGCTCAGGCTAAAATATTTACTATCATCTCTGATCTTCCTTTGTCTTTCCACTTGGTAATTAATGTGCCAGGACATCCTGTTGGACCTTCAAAACACAAGACACTTTCATCCTATGCCTTGGTACAAAGACTGAGCAATGCCCACTCCCACTCCTGATTAAAGCTACTGTCACCTCTCACCCCTGAAATTCAGCACCAGTCTCCACACTCCCTGCTTCCTCTCTCAGCTAGAGTTTATCCCCAACTCAGGAGCTAGATAAATCCATTGAAAACATGCTCCAGATAATGTCCTCCCAAAGCCTTTCAGCAGCATCCCGTTTCACTTGGACTAAAAGTCGAAGTCCTTACAATGACCTTGAAGAGACTTCATCCCCTGTTCTCCCTGGCTCCCTCTGCTTCCACGTCACTGACCTACGCTCACTGCTCTTCTCCCTAACACCACACAGCCCACAGGTCTTACTGAAATATCACCGCCTCAGTGAGGCCCACCTTGACCACACCACTCCTGCCCTCTCAGGAGCTCATTCATCCTGATATATTTTATTTTCTATAGTACTTGTCATTTTTGAACACATCATATAATTTGTTGGTAAGTTATTTTTATTGCTTTCTTTTCCAACTTAAATGCAAAGTCTAGAGAATGGCACTTTTTCATCTTTGCTGTTCAAACTTTCTATTACCCAGGATCAGTATCCAGTACATACAAAGCATTCAAACATTTGATGCATGATCATTTGGTGAATGTGTCCCCTTTTGAGGACTTTCTTTCTGTCTATTGACAGGCTTGACTATGTTCCTGGGTTTATGCATATCTGTTTGGTGACTGACAAACAGCTAAACTGCTCATTGAAGAGTCTCTCTTTGCCTCTACTTAATCAGCCCACCTTGTTTGGATCACACTCCTCCACCCTCCCGCACTGCTGGTAAGACAAGTTTCCCAGACCACCTCAGTCACTGGGTGACTCCTATGCAAGCCCAATTTCTAGGAATAGACCATCCCAGAGACACGCCCCTTGTATTGTCTTTTTGGTCTTTCAGAATAAAAAAAAAAATCCATTGAATTGTTTTTCTACTGCAATGGAAGAACACAGAATATTCTCTATGCATTACAGGCTCTTCCTTTCTCTTTGGTTTTTAAATAGCATCTAATACCTCTTCTTCATTTGCCACCTTTAGAGTCTTGGACATCTAAGTGCATGGGCAACATCAGAGGCCAACCGAGCCCATGTAGTAGATATAAACATGGGAACCCATGATAAAAAATAAACTCCAAGAGGTTAAGACCTGCATGGCTTCCCTTCTTCACCTGAAGGTCACCGTCACACAGGTCATTATCTGGGGCAGTCCATGTTTTTTACCTGTCACAAATCCCCGGAAGCCAGTCTTGGGAGGCACCAAGAGCTTGGCTTTCCCAGCACTTTGGAGTCATCTCCAAGGATGCGCGTGAGGTCTGAACCAGGTGGAGGAAGAGCTGAGTCAGGCAGGATCATGTCCTCCCCAAATTCACCACCAAGTGAGCCTTCTCGCCTTCTGTGGGGAGCAGCAAGTGAGGCCAAAGCAGAGGTCAGCTGGGACACATAGTAAATGTCCCCCACGGGAGGAGACATCAGGAATGTTGAGCAGTGTTTTTACCACGCAGCATAACATTAAAGTGACAAGCAGAGCTGATGAATTTAGGTCTATGAGCCTGACTGCTGACTATCGCTACACTTCTCTGGGTTTTCTCCCTCATCCCTCCTCCGTACAATTCGTTTTTTAGGATTGTTATTTTACAAGTAACCATTATCAAGATCCGGGTGGGATCTTGTCCATTTGATGTCTACTATGATTCTAGATCCTAGCATGGTGCCTGCTACACAGAGGCCACTTCATTAACATTTGTTAAATGAAGAGTTCAGATCAAACACATCTCATTTCAACCAATAGGAAATCGCTTTCATGTGACTAATCCAGGCAATGGAAGTGGCTGCATGCAGATCAATTGTTGTGTTATTATTTGGAGGTTTAAATTAACCCAATACTTGTCATGAGACCCCCTTCCCTTCATGCCTGGAGACGGCAGTGCAGGCTAGAAACGGCAGGTGTTACAGTTAATAAAAGAAACCACTGGGTCCAATGAGGCATCTGAGTGTTTCCCCCCATAACTGCATTGTTTCAGAATCTTCCTCATTCACCATCTAAGGTTCATTCGTGCAAGGAAAACTATGTTCACGATTATCCCAAATACGCCTCCCACAGCGCTCCAACCATTTCTCCAAAATAAAAGCTCTGTTCCTTTTTTCCCATGAAACATGTGCTCCCTGGAATCATAAAAATAGATTTCGTCATCATCCAGCATTTAACTAATGGCTTTGTATTTCTGAACTGTGCCGGGGAATAAAATGTGTACTTTAATATGCAATTTAAATGCATGTTTCAAAAGGACCTTGTGGGACAAACTACACACAGCCATGCAATCAGAGGAAACTTCCAGAGAGCCACTTAGTATGTTGAATAAAACATACTGTAGAAAATGCAAAGGTCAAAATTTGATAAAAGCAAAATGAAAATGTCAATTACATATACAGAATCTTCACTTAATATCTCAGTCATGTCATCTTAGGGGGATTTTAAAGATAGATGCAACTGGCAACTTTTAGAAACTTGAGCTAGAGAATATTCTAGAAGTAAGAAACATTAAATACAGAATATATGAGCTGTCAAATATTCTGAGTCTCTTGATAGCATCTCATGGCCATGCAGACTGGAGAGACAGTCCCGCGAGGCCCAGCAGCCCCTTCGGCTCCCATCCTCACCTTTCCTTTGTACCTAGGTTCTCTCCCAGCATGCTCTGCTCTCACATCCTCCATGTCCATGCTTCCTGTGACTTGCCGAAAGGTGCTTTCTCTTCCAGTCAGTCTCATGAACTGTACCAACAAACGTCCTCAATTCCTGAAGTCTCAGATCTCATCATGAAGCCTATAGAAACCCTTTCCTTTCCTTTTCCTCAGCCCCTCCCTTCTCCCCGCTGTGTCTCTATGGACCTGACCTTTCTTCATAGTGATGGTCATCACAGCTGCTGCTGTTCCCTCTGCCTTTTCTCACTTTATTCCCTTGTTTCCAGTGATTCCAATCCCTGTGCATCCTCCATCCTGGTAACAACTCCCAGTCTTCTACCCCTGCCCACATTTGACACCTCTACTTGGACTCGGGCCTCTCATGCTTAGCAGGAGTCAAAGTGAACTCACTGCCCTCCTGCAAAAGGTTCTTCCTCCTAAAACTGCTCCCCACATGCAGAGCTGGAAGCCTGACCTCTCTGCAGTTTCAGACCCACATCCTTGACCTGCATCTCAAATCCATTGTCTCTTCCTTGTCTTTGCTGTCTACTGCTTAATACCATTCCTAGTCTTCCTCTCAGAAGTGCTGAAAGGCCTCTTAGCTGATTGCTTTTCCTTTCTGGTCTTGACAATATTATTTGGATGCTCCTGCTGCCAGCAAAGTTATTAAAGTAATCGGATTGTGTTGCCTCTGCTTAAAAATCCTTCTCTGACTCCCAGGTAACACAGAAAAAGAGCCAAGGTCATTACAAGGGCACCTAAAGTCCATCTTGATTTGATCTTTGCTCAGTTTTTCACCATCAGTTGCTGTATATCCCCAGTTCTGCATCTATCTTCCAGCAACTTACAGCTTCTTATAGGCCCCTAAGTACACACAACCCGAAAGAATTTGCTTCACAATGCTCTTAAGAAACATCACATCTCTTTATTTTTCTACTTCAAATTAAAACTGCCTCAGTCTTTCTTTGCCAGGGTTGGTGAGAAATCAAGTCCCAGCTGTTGGCCATTTCTCTTCACTGAGCGTCGTGAGAATCTCTGGGCTCACACAGGGGACAGGCCCCATCCCTAGTATGACTATTCCTTCTTACATAACACTCAGCAAGTTTCTCCACAGGGCAGGAGACTTAGCAGTAACAGTTGCTGATCCTTAATTATGTGCTGGCCGCAGTTCTAAGCCATCTGCGTGTCTGCATATCCATTAGCTCACATAGTCCTCATAGCACCCTCATGGGGTCCGTACTCCCAGGATAGCAGGGACACTGCCCCAAAAAATGCCACTTTGGGAAGAGGGTTATTTTGAGCTGAAGTCAGTTGAGGAGCAGGATACAAGTTTACAAAGGAATCTCCCACCTCAGGTGTCAGGAAGGAAAAAGTTCATTATCAGATAGAAGGGTTTATCGACCTAACATGGCCCTGCAAGGAGCTTTATAACTAACCTCATGAAGTAACCCTTATCATTAACTCCCCATACAGTTTCTGGTTCACAGGCGGCCCAGGGTCAGCAACAAGATGGGAATCTAACCCTCCAGCCCAAGTACAGAGCCCTTCATCTTAACCAGTGCTCCGATAGCTCTCACCTCCTACAGGACCGGGCAGAGAAACTCAGCCATTGCTGAGACATCTAGCCTTGTTGACACCTCCACCCAAGCATTCAAACATCCCTTCCCCTTCGTACAATGCTTCAGGTCCTGTAGCTGAGGAAGCCCCATATCCCTGGCTCTTTCTCAAACTCTACCTTTCCCCTTTTGGCTCATTTCCCTTTTTCATTTCAAAGTATGAAAGCTTTCTCCCCTTCCTGAGAAAACCTCCAGGTGACTCCCTTGATTGCTCCATCCCCTTCCCATGACTAAAAGGTAGTTGACTCTCTGGCTCTGTTCACCTTTTCTGTGTGTACTCCAGAGGCCCGGCCTCCTCAGGATCCTTAACACTGCAGTGGGTTCACAGCATAGGATCTCTTCTCTCTGCCTGGAACTCTTTCCTCAAGACAGACTTTGCGCCACCCAGCATGCTAGGGTGTGCCAGCATGCATGGAGGGAAGCTGGGAATTCTTGTGTCTACACTTTGAACCAACTGCCTCACCAAGGGTAGGACAGATGTGCACAACTCAATAGCTCCACAGGTTTTACTGTTCCCCACACCTGGGAGGGAAACACTGCGAAGCTCTTGTTTCTTTTTTGGAATACAGCTCTCCTCTAAGAAGATATCTGGGCTGCTATTCCTGTTCCAGGTCTGGGTCTGAGCTGTGAACATATTTTTATTGAACTTGCCACTACACATTGGGATACTTTTAGTATTTTTATACGTGTCTTTCCTGTGAGCCTGAGCCCCTCCGAGTAGAAACTGCCTCTGACATAATTCTGTATGCCCAGTCCCTAGCAAGTTACTTCGAATATAACGAACACCCCAAACTGCTGGATAATTCAAGGGAACTGACCCAAAGTCTCAGTCGTAGCCAGCATTATCTTATCGTCTCCCCACCTCCACGGGCTGCAAGCTACAGTCACTCTGTTCCTGGACTAGGACAAAGATCTCCGTGCTGCTTACACCAGTTCCTTTAGTGTCTCTTCACAGTCTGTTTTCAGTCTCACAGCCAGGATCATCTTCTTAAAATACAAAAGGGATGGAATCACTCAAACACCTCCAGCAGCTGCCTACTCAGTCACACCCTACAGTGGCCTACAAAGCTGGACATGAGCAGCAACCCTCCTGGACGCCGATCTGGTTTCACCTCCTATGCTCATCATAGAACTGTGCTGGCCTTTCATTCTTCCTTAGACACACCAGGCGTACCCCTACCCAGGGCCTTTGAGCTTCCTGATCCATTGGCCTGGAATATTCTCCCTCACCAATGTTCACTATGCAACCACTTCCTTCTTTGTTCAGATTCTGTCTTCTCACTGAGGAAGTTTTCCCTCATCACACTATTTTAAGTGCCTTGCTTTGTTTTTCTTCGTAGCATTTTCCATGTTAAGTGTCATAGAATATAAAGTACATATGATATACAGTATGATTTACTCAGGTATCCCATTGATTGCCTGTCTTTTCCATATACATGCAAGCTCTATGAGGACCTGGCACATAGTAGGTAGTCAATAAATCTGTACCAAGTGACTGATTCTTAAACCAAAGGATCCCATGTCTGGTTTCATGTCTGCCTCTAATTGACAGTCCTCATCTTCTTTCAGCTCTGATGTAAGTGCCAGGCTATAATATTGCTTAGTAGGAGAATTATAGTGGAAAAATAAAATAAAATATGATTAAATTCCTGCCTGATTTTTATATTTTCTGCTCTCTAAAGAAAAAGTGGCAACCAGGATCACAATCTCAAAACATCCATTGATGCTTAGACATAAAAATTAGCCTTCGAGAGGAAGGCTCCAGTCCTTGGCTCCTACACACACATACACACAAATAGGAAAATAATCACAACTACTCTCCACAAGAACTCCTGTCACAAGACTTTGGAACCTCAAGTTTTTAGTAAGATTTATTCAACCTCAAGTGTATGCAAGGAACTGCACCACTTCCGGAAGTCTGCTGGATGAGTTTCTGTCTCCATTTCCAGGCTTCCTAGAAACAGGACCCCGTGCTGGGCTTCCATGCCCTACTTAGTGTCTGGTACCCTGGAGCAGTCGCCTCTGTTCTTTTCCTACATTTAGGAAGCTCCTACCCCAAGGCTTCTGCTGACTCTTCTGAGCTCCCTGCTAGCCAGTAAAAAGTCCCACAGCTTATGCAAATTTCCTGCTGTGGCCCACTGTCTGTCCTTTTTATGTTTGGGGACTCAGCAAGACCCTAGGTGAGATGTAAGAGTGACTAAGCCATTATTCTTGCCCTCCAGGTGTTTACAGGCTAGTGATACCTGTGGAACTAATTAACTTCTAAGGGGAAAGAGGTTTCTCGTTGTCCTATTTTTGCTCACATTCAGGTTAGACAAAGCCACACCAGTTGCTTGTTGGTTTTCCACATGAATACCAAGGAGAAAAACTCTGCCAAATCAATATACTTTAATTGGAAGTGTTTATGAAACCCAAGAGAGTTCCCTAAATATATTAATTGCTTCCCAAGGAAATATAAAATTGACAATTACTAAAACCATGAAAATTAATACAGTGACATCTCTAAAATATCACTTTGTAAACTGTTGCTAAATACATGAAAATAAGCCAATTGACCTTTTAAAAAGTTTAAAAAACAAACAGCTCTGAACATCAGTATCTCAGTCGTTTGCCCTGAGACTAACAAACTTATTTAATGCACCACTACAATTTACTTAAGAGTGGTTTCAACTGTATCATTAGTTTTAGAAAAATTATTTCAACAGAGAAAACAGCTAAAAGGTTAGGTATGAATTATCCTCCCCTTTCTTCCACACTCAAAATATATTAATACAAGTTTTTAAAAAAAATCTTAGTTCTAAATTTAGACTTTAAAAAGTAATTTGAAGTGAAAATAGCAATTTTCTATATTCTAAGATTCTTTTTTCATTTAAAGTTTACACTGAGTTGCATCAGATAATAAAATGAAAGATTGTCCTTCCATAAAATACCACACAGACCCAGCTTAAAACCTGAAATGCTCCCCTGGAAAGAGTCTTCACTTTTATATGCAAGGTCATTCATCTAGTAAACATTTCTCAGCAGCTTCCATGATGCTGAGAAATACAGACAGAAATACCCCATCCCAAGCCTCAGAAAGTACACAGGTTTAGGAGAATGGAAATATTTGCTATATCAAACTCAGGTACACTGAGAAGTGGGAACTCAAGAAAAGTGACACTGATGTCTGTCCGTCAAGGACAGAGCAATACGGCAGACTATGAAGAATAAATATAACTTTGCCTGGCTTTAAAGATGGGTAGGTCCAACAGAAGGAGCATCCAGGAATAGAAACGTCAAGGCCTAAACAATGTGTCAGGGTGGAGAAGAAGAAGTTACCTGAATAGACCAGACCTTTCAGTACAGGGGACCACAGGGCCATAAGTTGGTTGCATAAGTAAGTGAAGTGAAATAAGAACAATGATTAATTAGTGAGCATTTATTGTGCACCAGGCACATCAAGGGGTATTTTAAGTGGGTTATTTTATATGATTCCTTTGACTTTTAAAGTACTATTATTGTCCTAATTTCACAGAATAGGAGAGTGAGGTTCAAAGAGGTCACATTATTAGCTTGAGATATGACAGCTACTCAATGGCTTTGAAACTAATGATGTTTCTTTGGAGTCCATAAACATAATCACCTTTTAGCTTCAAGTAGCATGTCAGAGGGAGGACAATGGCATCTAGGTGCAGTTTTCCCTCCGGTGTGTTAAATTGCCAGTGCCAACCTCTTACAGGTATGTTTCTCCCTTTGTAATTGTGTTTAAGGTCACAGGTTATATGTATCACCCAGCCAGCTTCCTGGTGAAGCTAAGATCTTTCTCTTTGTGACACTTTTCCAGTTACCACGGCCCTGGTGTTTGAACCTATGGTAACTCTAAGAAGTATATTCGGGGAACACGACTTTGCCACTAATGGTGGAAAATAGTTCCTAGGCTTGAGATTATCTAAGCCATTATTTTGAATGTCCTTTCAACCCTTTAGATTCTTTATAAGGATAGACACTTGGAATTCTGTCAGGACAAATTTCCATAGGATAGAACTTGCCAATTCTGCCTAGATTCTTCCCTAGCTATCATTTTCAGAAACTCTCCAGATATAGCTAGAATTAAGATCACTTTTCACTAAGACTGATCAAAATAACAAATTGAAGAGGATGGAATATTGATTTTATTTTCTTTAGACTTTTAAATCAGTGTAGGAAGAAAATATGTTTTGGGACTTGAATTCTTCTGGATTTTATGGTCTGAAGATTTTAATTTCTCCCTTGACAATGTATAAGGCATTGATATTCAGTTTGGACTCATTGTAATGTTGAGATCTGGGTTTTGAAATGTTGTCCTTTAATTTACAGAAGGACGTAGGCAACATGCCAATGCCACATGCAACAGAAAATAGACCAAGGGCAAATATTTTAGGGAAGTGACTGACCATGAAGCTAATTTAGTTAAGAGATTCATCTGGTCCATTTTAGAACCTTCTAAGCAAATCACTGCCCACTTTGGCTCCAGAATAACTCCAAGAAGCAACGGAAGCTGGGAGGTAGGAGCATACTGATGCAATGGCTGCTCCCCTGTCTTAGTTACTTTTCTCATTGCTGAGACAAAATTACCCAACACCTCACAAGTTACTGGAGGAAAGAGTTTTTGTCTCAAAGTTTGTAGAGGATTCAGTACATGACCAGCTGGGCCCAAGGCAGGGTGGCATGACAGAGGGGCATTGCAGAGGAAAAAGTCCATGGCAAGCAGGCAGGAAAGAACACATTGGCCCTTTCTGTCCCTTATATTTTATGCACTCAACATAGGGTGAGTGTAGCGCTCACATCCTTAATCCCAGCCAGAACTATGCCCAACCAATCAGTGGACTGATTTAGTATCACCACACACCCCTGATCCCAGTACCACACACTCTAGATCTCCAGCCACCCCTAAAAAGCACCGCTTATGACTGCATGAGAAATTGGGGGGTCACCTAGACAAAAACCATAATATTCCCTCTCCCCAACTCAGGAGAGCTCCACTCCAACTAACCAATGGTTATTGCTAATACTGGATAAGAAGATGGTTAACTAAAAGATCAGGAATGCGACTTCCTTATGCCTGATGCTTCCTTTTAAATAAAAGACCATCAGTTAAAATACCACACCTGGCCTTGTTCCATCTCTTTACCTTTATGGTCTAAATCCTACCTTAAAAAAGTATCAGAATCTTCTGGATATGGGATCAAACATTGATGTGTTTTAAAAGTCCTCTGGGTGATTTTACTGTGCAGGTAGAGCCACGAACCAATGAACTAATTGACCTCTGAATGTACCTTCCAACTCTTCTTTAAAAAAAACCCTGTGATCCTACCCCAGCTAAAGGAAATGACTTTCAGGCCCTTGGGACATCCCTTCTAGCAGCTCTGAGACTTAAATGCCTAGTGTGCAATCAGCCCTCTAATGGGGAAAAAAACACACAAGCTTCTTGTGTTGGTCCCAAAGCTTGCCTCTTAGGGCTCCCCTACAGGGTCACTGGCACACAATCAGTGGTAGAACTGTTCTTTACTGTAACTTGAGAGCGAAATAATCAGGAACAATCCAACTACACCACAGCCTAATCACAATGACTGATATTTCTAGGGCTGTGTTCATCAAGCCTTTGTGTAGACAGACCCTTAAGGTCAGACCGATTCTAGAATGATTCTGCCTCCACAGTTGGAATCTTTTATAAACTGAAATTCGCCACTCAGCCTTCCCTCTTACCTAAGTGCAGAATCTCTCCTAATGGTAGCATCTGTTGTCTGCAGCAAACAGAGTTGATTACAGAGGCTCTGAAAGGAATTTAAGTCCTTGCTCATGCTCCTGGGGAGGTGACAGGGTAATGGGAACGCAGTCATTCTTCTGATTAAAAAAATCTTCAGCTAAACAACAAATACAATAATAAAGTAAAAGATCTATTCTTGTATAAAATATTAATATTTTTTGGATTTTTATCTCTTTCTTCAGTGTTAAATACGGCCAACAACCATACATGTACTGTTTCTTCTAACTACAGAGCAGGTGTGCAGGTAACTGGTTACCAAGCAACATATTGGCTAGGGATTAGAGTGCACACTTGCTTGGGCATAACTCTGAATAATGCAAACCTTGTTAAGTGATACATTTTTCATTACCCTAGTATCACATCAAGTTCTATGCCACATTTTTTTCCTCCTTTAATCTAGAGAACATATTCCTATTAAGAATTTTGAAGAAATCTTAACCATCCAATATTTCTTTTTTATTAAAAACAATGAAAAGAACAGATTCATGATATCTTATCCATCAGACTTGTTATCTACCGAAACATCTGTTCATTTTTTTTTGTTGTCGTGTTTAGAAAGAATAATTATCCAACAGACCTTAGAAGCAATGAATTCCAAGGTGTGAATGAACTTTCCTAATCACTTGCATTTATAGCTCCTCGAGGAAAAAGTTACCTATTCTCATAATCCTGTTTATTCTTCCAAAATGAAAAGGCCTTTGGCGGTTATTTTAGATCTTAGAGGGATTTTTTTAAACTAGCTCTCAAAAGCCTCTGATCCTTAATAAATATGATCAAAATATATTTAAAATGCTTGGAGCTCCTCAGTTCATGAGTATAGAAAATGCTCTGCTCTCTGCCATTATTTTTCTAATTTAAGTGTTATCTTGAGCTAAGAACTCCAA
>PVLA01002658.1:215033-255159 GCA_004027455.1 Hydrochoerus hydrochaeris
AAGGGGAGGGGAGGGGAGGGAAAAGAAAAAGAAGAAGAGGAGAGAAGAAAGGGAAGAGTTTAAAAGGAGACCCCAATTTCCCCTTTCTTTAGAAACATTAGACAAGTAGGAGACCTGTTCATGTGACCTTTCTATGCACTCTGCAGAAGGGGTCCACATTTTAAAGCCTACCTTGCAATTATTGAAATGGTGTTTTCAGATGGAAATTGTACATGAAATGGTTTTGGTGCAAGGGAGCAGAGTAAATACTGTCGTCCTGATTGAGAGGTTATATATCCATGATACTGATTCTACCACAAACATGGGCAAGTGTGCTTTTCCTAAACCTCAGAAAAGGCCACGGGGGGCGGGGGGGCTCTGTCTTAACTAGGAGTCTAGAGAACAGAGTAACAGTGCTCCCCCGTGTTCCAAGCCGAGGTGTCTGTTATGAATACAGGGAATGAGCACGGCTTGCAGGGTCCTCGGAGCTCACAGGAGCTATGGACAGTTGTCCAGCGCAGAGAAGGGAGCAACTGGGG
Source organism: Hydrochoerus hydrochaeris (assembly GCA_004027455.1). Classification (NCBI taxonomy): domain Eukaryota; kingdom Metazoa; phylum Chordata; class Mammalia; order Rodentia; family Hydrochaeridae; genus Hydrochoerus; species Hydrochoerus hydrochaeris. Next base: position 215,552 of record PVLA01002658.1, read on the forward strand.
ACTTGTTTCCGACCTGCTGGCTGATTGAAGTTCAAACTGGCAATTTTATAAAATCTCTAACAGCTTTGTGTAACTGTGTCTATTATTTATGATTCAGCATCTTCAAATTCACCTCTAGTGTACTTTGCTCGGGCAGAACACTAAAGAAATGGTAAAGCTGACAACATCAAACTTCTCAGAGACAGAACTACAAAAGCTACTCCTTCCTCCAACTGCTCCTTTTCTTAGGAAGAAAACACCATGTTCTCCATTCTGGAGGGGAAGGGACGTCCACACATAACATCCTGAAGTGAAACAGACTTTTCTTTATTTTGATATAAAACTTATGTGTTTGACATCATAGTTACATCTAAAATAAGTATCTGGACTCAGTACCTCTCCCAAAAAGCAAAGTGAAATAGCGGCATTAATTTTTTAAGGTGCTGCCCTAAGATACATACAGTTCCATCTTCTCTTTTTGCCCCACGACCACAGCCACACACAATTCTACCACAGTCTTTCCTAATACGATTGCTGTTATGCTGTCTTGATGTGAAAAGGTATTCTGATTGGTAAGATATCAAGTCCTTTTAAGAAAAATAAAGGTAATTACAAGCTACCATCAATATTCAGTTTTGATTGTGTTCTAAGACCTTTCTGTTAAAACTAAAAAAAAGATATTTCCATCAACCTTCCTTTACTGTTTCCAACATTTCAAACGCTGTATCTAAGTACAGTCTTGTAACTTTCAACTAATCTATATCAAAAAAAGGTTATTTCCTCAGCAACATGCCAGCCAAAATCGCTCTTGAATGACAATCACTAGAAAAAAACTGGAACTTCTTAGGAAAGGAATTTGGTGTTGACCCAGAATATAGATAGATTTATATACTTTTCTGTTCCATTTCCTCTTCAAAGACAAGCACTCATAAAATCATTCAATGATCATACAATGAAAATACAACATAATCTAGGTAGGACTTTAAAATTAAAATTTCTAAAACTCTGAATGTCTGTCTAGTATGACTGAATTTGTTATATTCCTTATTCGAAGAAGGACTTTTTTTTTCTAAAATTCCTTGTTTAAAGCTGTCTCTTTCTTACAATCAGGTAATAAATGAAAAGAGGAAAAGATGGTCTATGAATCAGTTTGTTGTTGTAAACTTTCCTATAATTTTGTCTAAACTTTCAAGTTAATTCTTTGTACTTTAAATTAGCAAATATTTTTCCCCTGTTCTTGCAGTTACAATGGATTATAACCACTTTTTCTCTTTAAGGTGAAAAGGAATTGGAATTTTAGTTTTCCAAGATGCAAAAATCAGTTATAAATTCATACTTTATGTCAATTTCAAAACAAACAAATACAAAGTTTGTGAGATGCAGAATGAATGACCTTTTCCCTCTGCCAGTTTATTTCATCTTATTCATCTCTATCCTTGCTCTAACTTTGTCCCTGGAGCTGCCCAACAGCCATGCCATGTTAATTTGTTTTGCTCAGCAAAGAAAATGCTCATTTTTGTCTTCTAGCCTGAATTTATTCAAAGATACAGAACCTTCTACTCTAAACCTCATGGTCAACTGTTTTTCACTCCAAAATTTAAACACAATCTGAACACCGTTTTCTATGTGGACACCTTGATGATTATTTTTTTTTTCAGTTTGTTGCATGTTCTTACACTGCTTGAGTCTTTTCAGAAATAGTAAAGGACAAAAATTATTCCAAAAAGTCAATTAGAATGTCTACCATGCCCACATTTATAATGTCAGCACCGTGATTCATTACCTTGCATCAATTCTCCTATGCACTTGAACATGGTGATTAAAAAAGTCTTCTCAGCAAAATCTGCTGCACAGCTTGAGGGGCTCTGGGGGTGGTGAGAGGGACACATGCATATGATCAGACCAGGCTAGGTGGCAAGGGGAGACACCTGAGTCAACTGCAGAACGGAAGAACATCTAATACAGACAGAAATGGCCCTCACCAGCCTCACCCTGCAAAGGCCACCAGGTCCTGGAGCTATGGTCCACCTTTACCTCTCCTGAAGGAGGGTTGTGCCCTCAGAAACAGATGAGGACACTGAATTGAATTCTTACAATGCCAGGGTCACTTTACCGTCTAGTAATAAACTCTCTGGGCTATTAGAAGGGACCCTTCCCATTATAAACTATAAGGTGCTTCATATGTATCAAAAGGAATAGATATTTACCAAGCACATCCTTGTATCTAGTGTCCTCTGTGCACTTTCCTGTTTAATCTCCTCTACATCTTGAGCAGTTGTATTCTTGCCATTGATTTTACACGAGACACTCAAAACTCTGCAAGGCCAAAGTAGCACCCTTATGTAAGGAAATATACTTGTGAAAAATTGATCTGGGATTCAAGTTTGGGTCAGATTGCAAAGTCCCTGTTCTTTCTACAGTGGCTGGTGAGAGATAGATTTCCTCACATGCTGAGGAAATTGAATTTGGCATTGAATAGCGTCATCTAAAGCTTACCTCTGAAAATAGTTTTGGCAGCTCCTCAAGTAACTGATTTGTATTTTGTTGCCTAACATTTATTTCTGTTTGATAACATTTCCAATATTTAAACACACTGAAAATGTTGTTGATGTGTGACATTTAAATTAGTTTTTGCATGTCTTTCTTTCTGACAATTTTAGGTCATTGAGTTATGAAGAAGAGTTTTCTTTATATGTCAAAAGACTGTTATATAATACATAGAGAAAGCACTAAGGAAGAAAGTTCTGAAACCGTATACTTTTTCAAAGCAGGACCCAACAGACTCCTGAACTAACGTCAGTCCAGGAATTCGCTAAACTGCAGAATCTTGAACTCCACCCCAGAGAAATAGCTCTTGGACATGAGACCATATTCTCTACATTTTAAAAGTTCATGAGTCACCACTACAGGCAAAGAACTATAAAAGAAGTTGCTTGGTGAAGACCCAAACTGTGCAAGCTTCCATAACCCCAGAGTTTCAAAGAGATACCAAGGTCTTGAATTTGAAGTGGACGCACTGTGAAATTAACTATAATTTTTCTGTGCAAATATGCTAATTATTTTATGGGAAAATTGCTTTAAGTAAGTCATTTTTAAGATAAAGCATATGGAATTGGTGTATGTCACCCATATATTTATAACAAACCAGCAAACTAATGCACATATAAAGTCTACAAGGGGTCCTGGGCCTGTGGTGCTTCACTTATTGCCTCCTTCTTTTCTCTGTCTCCCTACTGTGACCATATCCCTCTAAAACTATGATTATGTCTGTCTCCTGACCCATCTCTTCAAGTGTCATAATAACTTTGCTCAAAAGCAAATATATCTGTTATGTAGGTGGCAGGTAAAGCCATTTCCTATCAGGCCCTGATCAACTGTGTACCTGCTTCACCCTCCGCCAGATTTCACCCCTCCCTTGGCCTTCGAGCTGTGCTGAAGTGCAGTTTGCTGCTGATCTCCTGCTGGTTCTCGCTGTGTGCCTCCCTTTCAGCATAAAAGAACTGAGAGACATTATCTAAAGTCTTTATCAACCTTGTGTGAGACTCTGAGATACTGAAATATAAAGATTTAGCTTTGTTAATATCTAAATAAGAAAGTGAAATCCAGTGCAGATATGTAACCGGCAGTAACAGTACCAAGAAGGGAAGAGTTAATGAAACTAAGATGGTATATGCTACTGAAATCAAATCAATACTCACAAGTCAGTTGTACTGAATTAGAGATGCATATTACAAACTCTAGAATAGGCACGAACAGCAACGTTAACAATGACAACAACAAACTCTCAAAAATATGCCTAAAAATTTAACATGGAATTATAACGGTACAGTACACTGAAAATATTTGACACAAGAAGGCAACAAATGAAAAACAAGAACCACCAGGAATGAAATATGTTGAAAACAAATAAATTCAACTGTATTAACAGTTACAGTAAAATTTAAAATATGAAATCTAAAAGCAAATATACCCATTAAGTAAAATGGGAGCACAAATAAATTCATCCTTAACAATAATTTAGCTAATTGTAACTGGGGTAAACAGAATGGATAAAATAGTGAGACTCAACTATCTGCTGTCTTCAAGACACATACCTTCGTACTTTAGATTCGAAAACAAAGGAAGTCAAAAGTAGGAATATGGAAAATGATAGACCATACAAACAGCAGCCATAAGAGAACCAGAAGGGCTGTATTTCCATATATGAGTCACTTAGATGATGCTGGCACACAATCAGAAAGAAGAATATTTTTCTGTGCCCACAGTGGGACTGCAAAGCACCACAGAAGGCTTCCAAGGTAATCCTTAAGAGCCTAAATTGACACCAACTAGGTAAAGAAGGTGACGAGTTGAATGTTGTTTTGCTGAAACAACTTAATACATTAACCTTAAAAAACTCTGTATATAAGTTTCCAAGAAACTTAGAGAGTGATTGTCAATATACAAAAGAAACTTAATTTATATCATTTGAGTAAATACAGCAAAATTAAAAGAGACTTTCAAAATGCATTGCATTCGGATCATTAAAGTACTATTCTGTGACTTCAAAGTGTTTTTTCTGTGATAACGTTTCCTTTCCTTCTGGCCTTCTTCTTGGAAAGGATGACCTGCACTTTGGTCTGTGCCCATTGCCTTCAAATTGAGCTATAAGGCTAAATCAATTCTCAAAAATTCTCCCTTTGGGAATTTCTGGGTCTCATTTTACTTTCATGAAGCAAGAAGTTATTTGCATAAATGAAGCAATGCATAAAACAAAGGACCCCCCCCCGTCACCATGAGTTACATACCGAGAAAAATAAAACAAAATAAATACCTGTTAAGTATGTTCCATTGTGAAGACTGTCTCATTCCTTAACAATGCTGTTTAATCTGTTTAGATTTCTGGATCTTGCTTAGACCTCTGACCTCCTCTTTGTCCTGTTCAACAGGTCTGTAGCCATTTTTGCAGTGCCTACATGACACACTTTCACACAAACCCTTAAATCTTTATTTCAAATGTACATTTGAGAAAGCAAAAGGAAGGGAGCAATGGAGATGAAAATAAGTAAACTATATGCATAGACCAATGTGCCCAAATCTCATTTTGTACCACCAATACATAAAGCACATTTAAACGTATGCCCACATTTTTAAAAAGGATAGTATTGTGCTCACTCTGCCTCTACCCAGAAAAAGAATGAGCAAGTTTTACACAGTGCTCAGGTCTGTTTGCAGAGTGTTCTCACACAATAATTCAGAGTTTTATTCAGCTCCAAATTTTAACAAGGTCAAATTCTCAAATAATTGGCTGTAAGGTTATGTAGGACATAACATGTTTGATTTTGTTCCCTGCACTCCTGCCCCATAACCTGGGTAATCAAGGTAGATAACTGTGTGTGTTACTGTGCCCCAGGTAAACAGACTTGCAGCTGGCAGGTTCCAAGGATTCCTTTCATGTTTTCTTCTACCCCCACCACAATGCAGGTTTTCAGAGATTAGAAATCAAAGTGGCCTCATTTGGTTTAATGATTGCATAGTTGGTTTAATGATTTTATTAATCACAAAATGTGATAGAAGGTGAATTTTTGGTGTGGGAGGAGAAACAGGAATCACTGAGAGAATAGTATCATGTACCCACTACCCTCATATTCTTCCCCTCCATAAACAGCTCCTGGGCCCAAAAGGATCTTCTGACCTACAGGAGAACAACTCCAGCGTGACTTTATGTGGCTGTGATGGTGGCTATCTCCAGAGAACAAACACAGCAAGCTGCTCTGGACTGAAGACATCCTCGCCCTGATACAAATGCGGAACAGTGCAGTTTTCACAAAAACTGACCTGAGAAAAGAATCCTCCAACAAAATAAAGTCATGGGATGCACCCAACCTGCAGTGAATACAGAGGGAGCTCACAATGATGCCCGGTGACCCTTCAACAATCAGGGTCCATGGTCTGGAACACCAAGTGTTTAAATTTACCTGCCACCTGTCCCTCATCAGTCATATGCCTACCTTTTGTGGGGGGAGGCACCTTCTCCCTCTGCTCATGCCTGAGCCTTTTCCATGTTTTCCGGTTTCTCTCTTGCAATGAAAAGTATGTGCCATTCTTCTCATGCCACTCAAGCCCTGGGTGACAGGTTCACTCAGTGAGCCAGGACACAGATGGCTGACAATGGCTACCTCTAGTGCCCCTTCCTAAATAACCTGCCAAAAGGAGCCTCTAATATCTTTACCAATGGAAAAAGTACTGTAGAAATTCCAGATGACCTCGCATGATATTTTTGATAGGAGAGGAAGAAAAGTGTCTACTCGTGCCTCTCAAATCAGAACCAGATGTGTCTCAGGTCATGTTTTATATACCTGTACTATAGAATGATGACCAGAAAATAGAACATCACACCTTCTTTATATGCACCAAGAATAAACCCATTTACTTAGCCGCTGTTGAGATTCCAAGAGGCTGAGGGCCCAAAGGAAGGCACAGTATGAACTAATCAGAAGCATAAACAAAACTGAGGAGTGACTGCCAGCATGCTACATGGACTGTATGTGCTTCATTAAGTTTGATTAAATGACAGAACTTTTTTTTTTTTTTTTTTAGTGCTGGGGATAGAACTCATGACCTCATATTTGTCAAGCAGGCACTTATGCCACTGAGCTAAACTCCTGGCCCCTAAATGGCAGAACTTTTCCCACACTTTCTTGTTGTACAGCACCAGTATCACACCTACTATTGTATAGCAGAAAAGCCTGCCCATTATTACCTGTGTGTACTCAGTCTGACAAGTTGGGCCTTGAGTTGCCTGTCCGTGAACAGAGATTATAATATTTACACTTATCTGCATGCCAGATCCATTTCCCATGTTTGGGAAGTTTTCTTCTATTACTTCTGTGAATATCCTTCTAATTTCATTTGTGTTGACCCCTGCTTCTTCACCTACACCTGTAACTTTTAAGTTACGATTCTTTGCATCATCTTGCAGCCATTGGGTTGTTATTTCCTGATTCTATGTTATTTTTAAGAGATCTTTCCTTTCATGATCACTAACTGCAATCCTTTCTTCAAGGTTTGAAAGTCTATCTTCAGTCTCTTTCATGTGGTTTTGCCAGCTTTTGATTGAAGTTTTTAATTCCCTGCATCTCTCTTTGAATCTGTCTCATGCATCCTAATTCCTTCCTACATTTATTCAAGGTTTCCATCATTTTCCTATGCTCCTCTTTATTGTCTGTCTTTTTAGACCTGCTGAAGAGTGCTTTCAGTATGTTTGTGATTTCTTCTTTTACCTGAGACACTATTTCTGATTTGACTGCTTTTACAATCTCATGGAGTTGTTTCCTTCAGTTGCTATCCTCTCAGAGTTTTCAAGAGCGTGACTTCCGTTTTTTTACATGACTGTATCTCCCAGACTTGTTCTGTGTGGGCTAGAGGTCTCAGTTTGCCTTTTGCTCCTTTGTCTTGACATTCTCCTGGGTTCCTCCCAACAAGCTGGTTGTGGGGCTCCGGGCACTTCCCATGTTGGCTGCCCCTAGGCAGTGTAGGGGGATGAGACAGGCTTCTGGGTTCCTCTAATTCCAGATTTACAGGGAGATAGCAGAGCATGGAGCAGGCTTCTCTAGACCCATGCAGCTACACCGTGGCTTTGCTGATGATCAGGGGTGCATGAGGTGGGGCTGCTTCTCTCAGCCTGTGTGTCTACACAGACCCCCATGATGGTGGCAGACACATAGGAGTGTGTTTGTCTGATTCTGTTAGTGGGTAATGCCTGAGGGAACCAAGGGCCTCCAATGGTGCCTACAGATGCACAGGGTTTGCCTAGCTCTGTGTCCCTGCTCCTGCTGGCTGCCTGCAGGAAGGAACCTTCAGGTGGCAGTTCCCTGAGGGTGAAGGTGGATCTACTGGTTCTCTTTGCCCATGCTGGCCACCTGCAGGATGTGGCCTTTTGGTGGTGGCACACAGCAGGCAGAGGTGGATCTGGCTGTCTCCCTCGACCCACACTGGGCTCACAGAAGAAGAGACCTTCTGGTGGTGGCACTCGGCAGGCAGAGGCAGATCTCTCCCTTCATTCATTTTTATCTCTAACTTCAGATTTTGTTTTGTTTTGTTTTGGTACTGAAGATTAAACAGAGCACCTTCACCCTGAGGTGCATTTCCCAGCCTTTTTGAATCTTTTTACTTTTATTTGAAGATGGAAACTTACCTAGTTACCCAAGCTGGGCTTGAACTTGTGATCTTCCTGCCTCCAGTCTTGTAGTGCTGAGATTACAGGAATGCACAATACTCCTGGCTAGGATTAGTTTCTCGTTTAAAATCCTTTTTATGTGAACTGGGACAGGAGTAAAAGATCATACGTTTCTCTTTTCCAGAACCATTTACTCTCCCCTCCACTGTTCAGCACATCCTTTCAGACCAACCCTGTCTACTTCTCAAGGTCTTTTCATGCTGACCATGATGGCCAATGGCTATTTCTTCCTATAAACACACACTTACCCTGCAAGAACCTTCTGAGAACAAACTTTGAACCTGGCAAAAAGCACTATAATGGCTCTATCAGAGTAAAGCCAATGGCCTGCTGGACCCAAGCTCCAACCTGGTTAACTGAGCAAGCTACATGCACACAAGTATTATAATACATTGTCAGACTGGGTATTTTCAGTGTGTGCTGTGTGTCATAGAATCTAAGTAGCAATAAGTTTAATGAATGTCTATAGTTAACCAGCCACTGTTCTAAGTATCTTACAGTTAGATAGATAATACATAGATAGATAGATGATAGATAATACATAGATCAATAGATAGATGATACACAGACAGATAATATATAGATACATGATAGAGAGATAGATAGGTAAATATAGATAGAGCTCTGTTATTATTCCTATGTGAAACAGAGAAAAGTTACATCATTTGTTCAAGATTTTGCAAAGGAGGTGCCATAACCATTTTTCAATTCAGTGGAAATGTTCAAAGCATTGAGCACCAGCTGAGAGTGCTGGATTAGTATAAACCCCTCCAGAGCAAGAAGCACACTTTGTTGATCTTTAGTTTCATGATGCATAGTCCAAAAAAGAGCCAACTGCATCCATGAGAGTCTCATAGGAACACACAGGGCTTGGTGGACAGACTATAGAAAAGCCAAGGAAAAACCCACTCCTGGCCAGTAGACGCGCAGCCCACATGCGCAGAAGCTGGGTTTAATATAATTACAGACATGAATCAAGAATACTGCACTTATACAGGTTTCTTTTAAGTATAACAGTGTATATATGGTGATAACAGGAAAGATTGGAGAGCTAGGAAGAAGAGAATTCAATTTGACAATGCAGGTAACAGGGAAATCCCATTGCAAGGAACCAATTTGAGGAAGGAAGTATTTTAAAAAGACTGGTCTGACAGGGTGAAAGACTGGAAGAGAATAGCATGATCCAGGTATAAGGCCAGGAGGGGATGACTTTGAGGTTGCTGGTTGGTTCAGGTGGAAGGAAGAGCTCCAAGAGCCAAAGGGCAGAGGGAAATAACAATCCAATGACTGCTGACTGTCATTTATGTGCTGGAATGGAGCAAAGGGCTGAGGACAGAAGAACAAATGGGATGTAATCCCTGGTGAGCAATCAGCAAGGAGTTGGGCAGAAAGGTGAGCGAGCCCTGCAAGTTTCAGACGTCAGAGCAGAAGATGCCATCTCAGACCTACAGTTGGAAGGGTGGGCTTCTATCTAGACCTGTCGCCTGATGGAGGCACAAACTTGCAGTTTTCTGCAGCCTCTTCATAAGCAATTATCTTATTTTAAGTTTCTCTGCAGAAGTGCCATATCATTCTACCCTATCCTATCTTTCAAGACAGCTAGGACACGTTAGAACTCAACCAGTCAATGACTCTCTATGATCAATAACTAAATATCATTGAACCCAACAGAAATGTCTCATTACAATTATTACAGTGACATAGCCTCCCTCTCTCCTCCCATGCTGTCACTTTGCAGTCCCTCCCACCTTTCCTCCATTGCCTCACAATTACCTCTCCACTCCTGACAAGATGCGTTTCCTGCTGTTCCAGCCATCTGGTTCACTGTTTTTGAATCTCAGAGACCCCATCAGTTCAGAAACGTTGTTTTTGTTACACTGTCAAAAATTAATATAAAGAAAGAACCATATAACTAAAGCTGAGAAGTTTAGGCAACACTGTGTGATAGGTGTCAGGAAGGAGTATTCTCTTTGGTTTAAAGCGTGAAAAGTCTAAAGGCTCATATTTCATTATTAACTCTGACTTATATCTATGTGTTTCCTGTCTTGGCAACCGAATTGTTGTGTCTGTAAGTGGAAAAGGTTCCAATCTCTTAAACTCTCAGAAATAAGATATCCTGAACCCAGCACAGGTTTCAGCACAGTATTGGATTAATGGAAAAAACAGGATGGATAGGAAGTAACTGCAGCACTTCATCTCTTAGGTGGTTATAAATTCACCACAGGAAGTACTGGTGCTAGTAAAACAATGAACTGTCTACTCACTAATAATGTACAGATACTTGATGGGGAATGTAGTACCAGATAACTGGCTATGGTTCCACAGTGAAGTAGTTCCAGAAACAAAATAAACGGGGGCTACAGTAACTTCTAGAAGGATGGAAAATGGGTTTAAATTCTTTTACAAATTCTAATTGATATGAATTACCTAGATCCTGTGTTAAGGAGCTGGAGCTTCTCCTGGCTTATTAGGAAGACTGTGCTGTTACAGATGGGTGATACCCAGAAGGCGAAAGGGGAGCTGTGTGTACAGTTAGGTTGATTCGGTCAGGTCCACGCCCTACCTTCACAACCAGTATGAAAAGTTCCTAAAGGACTGATTAAAATTCAGCTGCAGTGCTTCTAGAGAATGCCAGTGAAATCGCATCTATACATGTTTCTAGAGTCACATTAGGTGCAGGGTGCCTTCCAAAGGAAGGCCGTGTTTTGGAAGAGAAAGAGTATATAAGAGAAAACTCAAGAGACCTGTAAGTCTACTGCAAAATAGATCTTGGTCAAGACATTTTGCCCCCTTAGATATTAGTATGATCATTGGAAATTAAAGAAGGGGAGGCATTTTCCGATACTAAGTTCAATGTTTTGTTGGCTTGGTGTTTGTTTGTTTGTTTGTTTGTTTGTTTTTCTACTGGTATGCTACTTGTTCACCAAAAACAAAAAGGCGAGTTGTACTAAAATGTATGGATGGTTTTGAGGTAATCTACCTTGAGGATGAAAGTGGGGACACTGACAGTTTAGCCACCCCATCTACCTCTCAGATATTCTCAGAGCTTACTTTTTGTCTTTTTCCCTCCTTCTTGTAATCAAGCTATAACCATGGTCTTCCAAACTGGAGAAACATAACTAATGCTGGCAGTAGCTGGTGAATAATTTACTCCAAGGCAGGAGCTGAGGGGCATGACAGAGAAAGGAAATAACATTGGCTCTCAGGTTTCAGATTTCATAGAAGAGACTACGAGAGAGAAGAAAATAAACAAGAAGATGACAGATATTTCATATCTTTTTATCTCGAGCTACTTGTGGCTGAATAAAACTGCCCATTTCCATCTATAAGTCTGAAGTTTGGGAGGAAAAATTCTAGACTGGAGAGAAGATTCAGGAGTCATCCGTATATTGATGATCATCGATATAATGAGAATGGATTATGGCAAGCAGACAAGACAGCACACAGAATGAGAAAAAATAGTTTGCTTAGGATGAAAAGAATGTCCCAGTTTAACTGGCAAGCAGTCACAGGGTTCACTAAAGAAAACCCAGAAACAAAATTCTGTGAAGAGTCATGACAACCCCACGCTTGAGCTGTCACGAGGCCAATACTAGAGAGATCTTGATAAGGTAGAGACAAGTCCAGAAAAATCCAGAAAGTAGGAAATAAGAAAAGTCCAAAGCATTTGGTGACTAAAAGACATCAGGACTATTGGTAAGAATGATTTCAGCAGACTATGTTTTTCTTATATTTGGAGGAGTGTAAGGATTGCATGGTAGAAACAAAGGAGGCAGAAACAGAAGTTAATAGTAAGTGTGATAAATTCTAATTACATCCTCTTTTTCATTACCTGTAACTGGATAAAGGTGGCTATTTTTCATTTACTGGCATGCATCTATCAAGAGTTGATTTCAGCTGACGGCTGGGAGCACTGACAGATCCACTAAGGAGAAAATAACTTGGCATCTCAGAAAGGTTGGGGGGGGGGGCTTCTAAGCCCCATTCGTTTGTCTAAGCTGTTACATCTGTCACTTTGTAAAACAGTCATTGAGCCTCTATGTTGATCCATTTCCTTAGCTGTGGAATGGGAAGATAATTCCCTTTTAATTGGATCCCGAATTGCTAAGGCCCTTACAGACTGCCCAGGACTCTGCAGTATTTGAAGACAATATCCTAGCTCAGAAATGTTTCGACTACTTTGGTCCAGCTGCTGAAAATGCCGCTTTCTCTCACCATGGATCCACAACCTGAGTGCTTCAGATGGAAACATCTTTCTGTGAGTCGATGGGGCTTCAGACCCTCATTATCTCCTTGTGCCTGCCGTATGCAAAGTAAAGTGGGAAACCGAGCAAACGATCGGGGTCAGTACTAGTTCCAGCCTTTGCCCCACTGTATTCATTGTCCAACCCCAAAAAGTTCTAAAGCCAAATTCCTACCACATAGGCAAGAGCCTCCACTTCTTTGCATCTGTGCAGAATTAATTTGCATTCTCTGTTTCTTTCCTCTTAAATTTCAGCCTCTACCAATTTGGCGTCCCCCAGGAGCCATCGTTAACAGCCATACATCCTCTCTTGTAAATAAACCCAACTGTCTGCTGGAAATTTCCACTTCCTATGCAGCCATCTCACCAATGCATCACACCTACAATCAAGCCCATCAATCTCTCCCCAAACTGGCTCCTTCCCAGGCTCTCCTATTTCTGTCTGTTGACATCATTCTCCCCATCGCCCTGGCTTCGATCCTCAGCAGCACCTCTGTGACCTCGCTCTCCTTCATCTTTTGCTTCTGTTCCCCAAGTCTAAAAAATTTTCCACTGCAGCACTGGGCCCATCTGTGTCTTGTATCTTCCAGCTTTTCCACCCTTCCTGTGTCCCAGGTACCACGCTGACAGCTTTACAGACCTCACCTCACTTAATCTTCGTGACAAGGCTTTGAAGAGGTCTATGAAACTTCTCCTCATTCTGCAGTTGATAAATTGTGCCTCAGATGGCCATAGGAACTGTTAGGGACTGAGTATTTGTGACTCCCCTCAAAATTCATATATTGAAACTTTAGTCCTCACTGTCACTGTATTACAGCAGACAGATCTGGCAGTAGGTGACAAAGATTAAACGGGCGCTGCTGCCCTTACCGGAAGAGGAAGATGCCAGAGCTTGTTCTCATGCTACCGTTTGAGAATGCAGGAGAAAGGTGAATGTCCCCAAGCCAGTAAGAGCCCCTCACCAGGAGCCAAATCGGCCCACACCTTGACCTTAGACTTTCCAGTCTCCAGAGATATTTCACACCACCTGGATGATGGAATTTTTGTCATGGCAACAGGGACTATGCCCAACTCATCATGAAGGGACTGAGCTGGACATCCCAAACCAGCATTACCTCTCTCTAAAAAGCATGTTCCGACCCACTGCACAGACAGTATTCTGGGCCACCTCTTCCACCCAGGCTACTCATCAGGGCCCCTCAAGGAGAAACTCAGGGGCAACTTATAGTGACCACTTTGCTCCAAATCTTCCTTAACAGCTCTAGTCAATATGTGTGTGTGTGTGTGTGTGTATGTCAGGCTTATCTTCCTCAAGTACCACTCAGTTCAGATCAGTGCTCTGGTCCAAGCTTTCAGTGGCTCTCCACTGGCCACAAGATCAGGTTCAGTCTCCTGGCCTAGGTGGCCACTTTCCAGTCTGTCCCTCACTTTTTAGCTAGTCCCAGCCCCTCTCATTGTCTACCCCAGAGGCATGCTGTTCTGCTTATCAAAGAACCAAGAGTTATTCCTAAGTGAGTTCCAGAGAGAACAGAGCTAGGTTAGTCTCATATCTACATGAACAGTATCTGGCACATGGTAAGTGCTCAGTCAGTAGTCACGGAATGAATGAATGAGTGAATGAGTGAATGGGAGCACATCCTTTACCTGACTTGGATATACCCTGATCCATCTTCCCACTGACAGTGTACCTGTACATGAGGACCAAGCTCAGATCCACCTCCACTGCAGCGACCTCTCCATCCACCTCACCCTCTGTGACCTTACCCCTCTCCACGCCTTTCTACCACTGCCACTCATCTGACACACATCCACGTTCAGAAATGTTCATTTCTGCATTGTCTGGTTAAATGCATGTGGCTTCTCTTATATGAGTAACCCAATGTATAAATAATTTAAAAAGCAAAATAAACAAGAGATGATAGGAAATAGGGACATAGACTTTATGCAGATTCAAAGGGAATCTGGGGACAGAGGGAGATGGAAAGGAGTAGAGGGGAAAGGGAAGTAAAAAGGATCAGGATGTGATGTGCGCATGCACCAGTTCCCCACGACGGATGTATTTGTTATGCATCACAAACATACACAAATAAAAAACACAAATGGAAAACCAGCAAAATGATTGCTATCTGCCTGATGACAGAAATTCCCTTCTGTCTTCCCAACTCTCTCCTATTCTTCTTCCTTATGATGAAAATACCTTTAGCTGACCCTATTGCTGCCCAACTAAAATAGCACCACCAACAACAAAAAGAACAACTGCCTCATCGTCTTTTACGGGTAATTATGACTGTGGGTCTAAATTTTGATTGATGGGATGAAGTATTAACACAATTGTACCTACAGCATCTGGGATAGAAAGATATAAACTAGGTCTGTTTATCTATTTTCTTTCTGTTTATCTGATAGAAAAATAAGTCACATATGTATTATGATATCTTAAGTAGAACAGATTCATGTATTACTTACATAATAAATAAATGACAAACATTTTAATCACAACAATTACTAATTATTTCAAGTTGTATATACTTTGGTTCAAAAATGATTTGAACTTTCCAGGGGTAGAGCTTTTATTTTGTGCATATGTATCTGTCACTCTCCCTAGAATAAATCCTAATAATTGATTGGCTAAAACCTATGGGAATTTGTCTAACATTGACTATGTACAGAATTACTAACAATAAGGGGTGGAGGTGAAATAGGAGCTTTAAAAAAAAATGAGATTCCCTCATCCTCAATAACCTCATCACAAGCAATAGACTGAAAGGTTGTTGTCTTCTTATCATCAGCCCTGACATAAGACATTTTATCTTCAGTGAAATATTAATATGGTTGACTTGTCACACAGCCTGCCTCACCTGATTTAATGTACTTTTCAGTTTGCAAATCACTATCTTTGAATTCTATAATACTGATGGTGAAGATCAACCCTGAGAGGCTGAAGAACACAAAATAAAGATCAAAAGGAATAAAATGGCAGTTCTTTATAACACATGGCTTAAACTTACTCCCCCCCTCTGTAGTTAGTAGCTATGTTCCGGAAGACAAGATTTCTTCCTATCAGTCTTGAAAATCCATCCTCAGTTCAGTCTCTTCCCTGGAACACTTTGTTTGGGACCCACTGTGCTACAACACAGTGCAGAAGTTTATTGGGAAGACCAGTTCTTGTTTATTTCATAAGTATGCACTTGACATTTGGAAACTCCTTCTTGTTGCTAATCGCTTAATTATGCACCCCAAAGTTCATAAAAACTCGTAAGTTTAACTTCAACTTAAAAGATCCTTTAATGGCTCTTGCTCTGAAATTTGATCTCACTCGCTGTACAAGCAATTACAGCCCTCGCGATGATTGCTGATGATAACAGACCTCATTTAAAGGAGAGAGATCTAAACATAAAATGACTCGGTTTTTTAAAATTTGTGTACCCACAGAACGAAGGTGTGAAACAGATAAATCAATCACAGAAAGAAAAAAATCTCTAATCATTGACTTAATAGACAGCAAATCAATACATAAAACTTGCATTAATGGAGATTTACATACATAGCATGAATGGTAGATGGCCTTCTAGAAAATTGTCACTAAAACAAAGGTCTTTGCATATGTCTTTAAAGAGGTTTGGCAAGAGGATGAGTCTCAGCTATACATTTTTATTCTCATAAGTTTCATGGAGATCACAGTTTTTACCTGAACCACATACACCTCTTAGCTAAAGTCAACAATATACTTGATGAGATCTGGCAACATACAAAGACATATACATGCAAAACTCAAAACAATTATGCCTGGAGATGCAAACTAGAAAACATTATCTGTTGTTTCCTCATGATCAGTCAATGATAATCAGAGAAAAGGTGCAAGTGGTTTTGGCAACAAAGGAGACTATATAAAGGTAGACTGTTATTCCAAATTAACATCCAAATCAGTATATTGCATACTATAAACCTACTGATTGGCTCTGGGAAAGCCCTGCAGTAAGGCAACCTGTGTAACTATAATTAGATGCTTTCTCCCACAGTAACTTGGACACTGTTCCACTTTGGAAATCGTGACCTAAATTAATGGTATAAGGTTGGGGTTTTGCTTTGTATGATCATCCTCAACTGAGTAAATGTTTGTCTCAATACAGAGATTGAACCCAGGCTCTTGGCACCGAACTGTATTTCCAGCCCACAAAAAATTTTTTTTATTTGAGACAGGTTCTCACTAAGTTGTCCAGGCCGAGCTTGAACTCATGATCCTCCTGCCTCAGCCTTGCACAGCTCTGGGATGACAGGTGTGCACCTCTACACCCAGCTTGAATACTGTTTTTGTCTGTTATCATTAAAGGATCATGGGAAACCAAAAACAGTAAGATATTCAGTTTCTAGGAGCTGGTACCCCTAGACAGAATAGAAAACCTAACATCACCTCAAACTAAAATATATCACGGCAAGTGGCACGTAGAGATAACAGATGTCACAGTGAAGTTGAACAGGGAAGGTTTCAGAGTCTGTCGTGTTTGAAACCAAATCTTCAAGAATGTCTTAGATTTCACCTGGGGAGAGATGGAGTTTGGAAATACAAATCACAAGGAAAGAGCATAAAACTCCAGATGAGTTGAGGATGATGATAAAAGACAATTGGCTAAGGTAGAGTTTGGGGATAAGGAACCTCTAGGCTAAGTGCTACAAAGCTCACCCGCAGTTTCCAAGAGAAGTCAGAGTCTGAGGGTGCCTAAGTGCAAGACTGAGGGTGGGAGGAATTAAAAGAGGGAGAAAGAGCGCGGGAGAAGTTCCAGGGTGACAAGATCAAGGTCCATGCACAGTGGTTTCCATGCTGGGTGTGAGAGAGAAACGCAACCACCATCCTCTGCTGGGATCACAGCAATATATAATTCCAGATCCCAAACACATTCGTGTTAGGAAGGTTCAGAGAGCTGCACATTTTATTAGAAATGTTCACAAGCAACCAAGAGACTAGAAAATTACGGTTTTGGAATAACAGAAGAAGGTGATAAATTTCTGCTGCCTTTCATAAATCCGACACAGTGGCAACACAAACCAGTAAACCTAAAATATCACCTCGTGCTCTCCCCTCTCACCCGGGGCAGTCACCATGGAAAACGGATGAGACCAATTTCACCACAGCAACTTTGATGGGTTTCAAGAGGTTACCGTCAACCCTACAAAGCCCCACGCTGCTAGAAATCTCCGTGAAGCAAAGGCGTTTCCTGCAAGGAACATATGGATCAAAAGCAAACTGGCAACAACACACACTTAAAGACAAATACAGGAAATGTACAATTTTATTTTTAAAACCCCAAGACTATTTCCTTCCAGCAACAGTTTTGTGCTTTCACCTCTGCCGAGGTACTTCGGGTTACTAGCAATCTAAAAGTGTCCCTGATAGGAGGTCCAGAAGGTCAAACTGGAACGTGGAGAATTTTTCTTAGATAATTAGAATACAGGTGGTCAATGGCCACAATAATAAGATGGCCTTCCTGCTACCTGAGATGTTTTACTAGGGAAAAAAAGCAATTTTAGCTATGAAACACTCTATGGAATTTCAAAATGAGGAACCACAGAATATGTTCAAAGCCTTGATTGGTTCGAATGGTGAGAATACACAGAAATTTTTGTTAATTTGTTTTACTACCCAACTAACAGTCATTCTTTTCCCACCTGGTCCCTTTTGGAAAAATAAAAAATAAAAACAACTTCCTGAAATTAATTAATCCATAATCCTGCCTTATCAAGTTCCTTATCCTGACAATGATTCTTAAACAGCTGGCTCTATCTGAATCACATAGAGAGTTTCTGACCTGAAGCTACCTCCATCTCCATTCTTATTCTGATTGTATAAAGGTCTAAGGTGAAATTTCAGAGAGATTTTTTAATTATCCAAGTCTCAGAAGCTGTTAATCCAATGATAATAATGCTTCTAAGATGATTCATAACATTGGGAAAGCTGTGAAATATCAGGAAGAACCGAGTCGGGACTAGTAAATATCTTTCCTTTTCAAGCATGGAGTTGTAATACATTGCTCAACCTCCCTTGCAGTTCGTCAGGGCCGTGTGGTTCTGGGTTCTACTTCACTGTGGATAAAAGAACTGTGTATCTACCGGACAGATCTCTCCGGTAGTGGCCTTCCTTTGTTGGCCAATCAGGTTCCTTAGACCCAAGGAAGAACTGTGAGAGCCAAGAGGAATGTCAGAGCCTCAGGACAGAAAGTGTCCCTGGTACCTGCTTCTCAGTCATCAGTAAGGATTAATGTGAGTCATTGGTAGACAAATGGATGCACCTTGAGACCGTCATGCTATGTGAAATAAATCAGACACAGGTTGAATGGTATATGCTTCCTCTTGGATGGGAAACCCAAAAGATAAATAATTTAAAGAGCAAAAAGGTAGATGACAGGAAACAGGGAGGCAGACACTGGAGTGGGAAGGGGACCTGGGAATGAGGGGAGACAGGTGGAAGGGGAGGCAGAGTGGAAGTAAGAAGGATCAAGATGCGAGATGCGTACCTCCCCATTCCCCATGGCAACTGTATTTGTTTCACAAACATATACCAATTTTAAAAAGAGCACAGGTCTCTGAGTGGGTGTAGAACTACCAGCCCACCTTCCCAACTGGGAGGCAGATGAAAACTCCAGTTGTACCCTTTTGGGGGACTCAGATACCACCTAACTTTGTCAGCCAGGAGCTTCCCTTTACTAAAACAGCAGCCTTGACATTTTGGGTAGACTTTGCAGTATTTTAAAAACCATAGAGCGATATACTCATATTTTAACATCTAACTAAAAGGCACAGAACCATAGGCCATCGTTAACCTTTAAGAGAAATTCTGAAAGGAGCTGATTTTTTCTGTGGGTTTCTTCTTCCTGCGGAAAGTAGAACATAGTGGGGGAGGGAAGGACCCAGCTAATTGAGAGTTCCAGGTAATGTGATTTCAATTTAATGAGTTTTTATAACAGTTACAGGAATAAAAATGAAATATAGCACCTAATAAACCTGAATTTTCAAAGTCCAAATGGATACAAAATAAAAGGCTGTGAAAATTTAAGACTTAATAGAATCACAAAACCTGAAGAGTACTCAAAAGGTCATGATATTTATTTACTTTTGAAATATCTGCAATATGAAATTCTACCTCCGAGCTCACCATTGTCATTACTTTGGAGCAGGTTTTACAGCATAATGTTAAGAGGACAAGGAGTCAGACCGAGTGGGGTCTAAATCTGAATAAAACCTCCAAGTGTCACTTTCCCACCTGCACGGGGCGGATTTCTTATCGAGTCCACTGGGTTGTTCTAAGATCTCACTGGGTTCCAAGGCTGCAAAGAGCACACTGTAAACATTTAATATTTGCTTGGATTAATATAATATACGAAGTCGTTGCCCTATGCCTTCTTTTTGAGGATAATCTGTCTATCTACATTTATGGGATATCTCAAGAATTTTGGAGTAAAACGAGCTCCTCTGTATCCCGAAAGAAAAATAAACACTCTGGTGGTGGCGAAGCCTGGAATTCTATACAAGTTAACACTGTTCTTGTAACACAACTAAGGTGCTAATGTCTATGTATCCTAAACCTTTTTCTGCCAGCCACGAAGACCTTGATCTCAGGTGAGGTTCACTGATGCTTAAACCTCCCCTTGTGTGTTTTTTTAGGAGCAGAGCTTGGCCACCCGCCTCCGTCCTCCAATCTCGGGAACTCAAGCTCCTGGAACCCTTCATATCACCACCCATCTCAAAAATGCATCGCTGACCAGAGGAAGCAGGGGAAACCGCTACCTGGCTGACCACAGGCCGCTGTGAGAGCTGACACCTCTTTCCCTTTGATAAGCTACTGAGGAGACACAATGCCTCTCCCAGGTTTCTAAGTTTTAGTTTGAAAATTGAATTCAGGAACTTGTCAACTCTGACAGCTGAGCTTTAAAATTCAGTTCAAAGACAATCTGCTTGTACTTTATAAAATCCGTCTCCTGACTTCAGAGCAGGAGGATTTTTCAAAATCTCCACTATGTAGGGAATGAAAAACTTTAGTTTTCCTTCTTCCCAATTAAACTTGGATTCTTTATAATAAAAAAAAAGAAAAGAAAGCTGTTGCAATTTTTTTTTCTCATCCTACGCCAGTTCTTCTCCCCTAAACTGCTTCTTCCTGAAGACGGAATTTTGGCCTTCATCTCAAAAAGCGAGGCTGAGACCTTGGTGTAATGCAGCCCTTCTCATCAGCAAACAAAATCAGGTTGAAAATAGGTACGGCATTAATCAAAACTGACACTGCTCAAATGACAAGATTCATGACACTTGAGGTCTTAAAAATAATAATAAGGAAAGCCTGGGCAAGAAATCACTCGTTCTCCTAAAGTTAGAGGAGTCTCACCTGGCAGCGCTTTCCCCCCATCCCAGGGAATATTGAGAGGTTAAACTACCAGGACTCAGAGACAGGTCAAAACCCTAAACATGGCAGGAAACCAAAGGTAGAACCACAATCCAATGACACATGGCAAAGGCCTGTCAATGCCAGCGAAATTACACGGTGAAGTTCGTTCCTGACATTTCATTCACACAAGAATAACAGGACCCTGAAGTTAAACAATGACATTCTGAAAGGAAACACCTCCGCGGATGACACTTCTTGCATAGTTCAGCCTCCGAGGCATACATGCACCCAAAACCAGAATCTCTTATTGCTCAAGTGCGCTTGGGGGGCCGGTGGAGGTGGGGAGCAGTGGGGAGTAGACAGAGGGAAGGGGGAAATGCAAGAGAGCAGGGACCGGCAGCCAGGGCTGGGAGCTCAGCAAAGGAGGGAGCCAGAGGGTGACAGTCAGCTCATTTCTGCCTCTTCCCCGGGGACTTGAGCCCTCACTTCATAGATTTTTTTTTTTAAGTGACATTTGAAAGGTGCTGCAATCATCCATTCATTTGGGTTCAGTTTGGCCTTTAAATGTAATTTTTCAACTGAGAGTTCAAGCTGGTGAAGGGGCTGAAATGTTTTCATGAAAAATAACCAAGCCAGACAGTTCCTATTGTCAAGAAGACCCTGTCCACGGCAGAAGGTTGAAAATTAGCCACTCACTTCTTGGGCCCCCAGGGCACAAATCCAATGATGACCTTCCAGATAGTTCTATTCTTCTGCATAAGAAGCCATCACAGGGCAGCAACCCTGTGATCCCAGAAAAATCCATTCCAGAAAAATCCAGCATGTATATGCTAGGGAGTTCACAAGCATTGCCAACCTTGGCTCTGAAGGACAATGCTATTTTTGTGACTGAGAACTCATGAAAAATAAAGCCCTACTGAATTCCAAAGACAGACTCTAAGTTTCAGTTGTTCATCTCTGTCACATTGCTTTAATTTCATGATGATCATTAATTGCTACATTTATTAGGATTAATTTTAAATGTCTTTCAAAATGGTTTCAATGGTAGATTTTAATTGAATATCACTCACCTATCATATTAGAAATCAATTGCTACACTACAAGGAGCAACAGAACAGATTTTTCACGGTACACATACACACACACACACACACCTCCAAAAACTTCACTTGTGTTTTCTCATTACATAATACACAACAACTGCTTTCAATTCTGATGTACTGATAGCCCAGTACCCCCTCCACACACACATACACACACACACACACACACACACACACACACACAGCACAAGCAGAGCTATTTTGAAAAGGTAATTAAAAACAATATCTTAGTTACAGGTGCCTCTTCCCACGTGAAACATCAGACTAAAGAGACGAAGTTTTCCCCCAGTGAGTCACAGATATGCAAAACAGGATGTTTAATTTGTTTAAGTTTTCAGAGTAATTTACCAGAGACAGAAAACACCATGGCATTTTACTGGCATCTTAAAAAGAAAAAAAGAAAGAAAGAAAGTCTCTCCTGGAAGTACAGTGAACCTCATGAGGTCTCTAACATGAATCTTCCCCTTTGTGTGCTCACATATTTTTATGACCCTGTTCGGGGAAGAAGAGTTTAACATATGCCAGCCCATGCACTTCGTGAGAGAGAATCTTCCAGCGAGACAGGTCTTTTTTTTTAATAAGGCTGCCCCAAGGTCTCCAACAGCTAAACAGACTCAAGCAACCACCTACAGTCCCTATTCCTGCCTCCAGAATCAAATGACTCTGTTCACTGGATCGTTTTTGAGAAATTTTTCTCCTGTTTCATGGAATAGAGCACCACACTCAACATCGGCCCAAGTTTAAAAATCTCAACTTCCATCTTGGCGAGTAAAGTATTGCCACTTATCCTTTCATTACTTTAAAATGAAGCTTGAAATGAGAAGAATGATGTTTTTAAAGGAAAAAGAATTATTTATCTGCAGCTCCTGGCTTCAACATTTGTGCATAACATCCCAAGGGGGTCATGGCAAGCATGGTTTAAACGATGATAGGTCACTTTATTTCCTTTCTTTTTATTTTTTTAAACCTCATACTTCAAGGTTTGCACTTAATTTGCTGCCATTGCTGCCCTATCATCCTTCTCCTTTCCCTGTTTTGGAGGGAGAAGTTTGGCGATCTGTTGGCCTATTGATTCTCTTTTGCTGCGGTAGCTTGGCGAGGGTCCTGGGAGGTCAGTACAAGTAACCTCAGATGGTGGAGTTCTCTTTCTTACAGCTTCTGCTTGTTCTAACTGGACCTTCCACCACCAGCTACCTATTCTACAAGCATATGTAAGATTTATAAGACACTGTCTAGTTGCAAGATGCCATTTGACATATGCATGTTTATAAATTGTCAGCTAGTTCATATCAGTTTAGAGTTCTTTGCAAGTAACAGAAAATTGCTCTGGCTAATTTAAGAAGCAAACGGCTCTCAGAAAGATATGTATGGCAGAGCTCACAGGATAGATAAAAAGGCTGAAGGTTGTTACACAGAAAGTGGTGGGAACCATGGGAGGTTCCAAGGTGTTCTCCTTAGCAGGCTCTACTTCATAGCTGTACATATATACTATTCCTGGCTATATGAGTTTCAGTCACTTTTTAAATTTGTTGTTTATATCACATAACTGAAGAGAAAATCCTGTTATCTTGGATCAGGCTTTCTCAACATTGGAACTATTGACTGACATTCTGGGCCAGACTGGTGGGGGGCTGTCCCTTGTGCCCTAGGATGCTGAACAGCCCATAGATGTCAGCAGTGTCCCCTCTAGTTGCGACAACATGCCTGCAGGCATTGCCAAATGTCCCCTCATGGGGAAAACTGACTCCCCATTGAGAGGCACTGGCTTGGACTGAATCAGGAAACCGCCACCTCATGGTTTAGGAAAGGACAGGTAACTTGACACTTAATCCCACAAGACAAAAGAGAAGGTAGGTGGTTTCCAAAGAGGTAGCTGGGTGACTGTTTCCAAAACAAGATAAATCAATACCTGATGTCCCCTTCAACATTTATAAGAAGAGAGCCAAAGCAGACTAAGTTTTCTATCCCATGCATTCACAAAACAAAGAGAGAAAGGAGAGAAAAGGAACTTAATAAATTTTGACAACAGATCATAGAAAAAGTCATCCACCCACGTGCTGAATTAGCCCCTCACGAAGCTGTGGAGATGAGCAGAGTGTGCTGGGATGGCACACTCGTGAGGAGATGGGCTTCTTCTCATTTCTGTTCAAATTCCCCATGTTTCCATCTCTGATTTTCAAATCCTGCCAGATCTTTTTCCAACTCTTGGTATCTGTGGACTTGTGGTAATTGACATGGCTAATTTAAGGGAAACTGATTCCAAATCCCAGAGAACACCCAATGCATCTCTGTATTAATTAGTCAGCTAACTCTGTTGGTTCCAACATGGTGCTAATGAGACCAAAGACGTGAATCCAATCCTCATGCCATATGGGCTTGTGCAACAGCCAGCCTGGAGCCCAGCTCCAAACAGCCAACTGATAAATATATATGGCTCCCGGTGGCAGAGACAGAGGAGAGTATGGATGTGTCCAAAAGGGCCCTCCCCATATGCACAGCGCCTGGGTGAGGTACACCTTCCTGGGAAAGGCCTGTCCCCTTAGTCCCATGGGGTACAGAGCACAGCATATGCCCATCACCCTACTTTTTTCTGAACCCCAACAGGAGATGCTGTGTCTTCCTCTCCTTTCTCCAGCCTTTTCCTACTCCAGTTAAGTTTGTATTGCTGTTTCCTTTTCCTTCTACATTAACAGTTTTTAAAAGTTGGAGTGCAGAAATTCATCTTCAATCTGCACTGACTCTAAATTTCCTGATCCTACCATCAGGAGCAAGACTGGGCCTGTCTCTTCTTCCATTATTATTTCTGACAGCCCCAAAGAAATCACTTAATATTCATTTCAGCCTCCCTTTTCAGACAGTCTTAAAAATCAATTTCAAAATTTTTCTTCTTGATCCTGTCATTTAGCACTGAAAAGGCCCAAACTGATTACTTGGGACATTAACATTTCTCCCTTTTTCCTCCAGGATGTCAGCTTCACTTTGTGAATCTGTTCTGGTCTGATTTAAACTGGCTTTCATTTCAGAGTTGTTGTTTTCCATGGAGAAACATGATTTTTTTTAAAGCTATATTTGTAGAACAACTTTCAATTATCCCTTTTAAGAAAAACCAGCTGTGAAGAATAGGCAAAATACTTTGGCTATGAGAAAAATCAGATTCAATGGATATAAACAGAAAAAGAAAAGACTTAAAATTGCAATTATTCTAAAGTCTTCAAGAGTGCCACTTTAAAAAATCTACTTTCCAAATAGCAAATTATTAACAGTAGCATCATCGTATTTATTAATAAAAAGGGGAAATGAAAATAGCCATTCATGACAAGACTAAGAGAGCTGCCCAAGGGTCAAGAGCAGGAAGGAAGCAAAATGTCCAAAAGAGAAGAAAAGGTAATGGTAGCTTATAAAAAGAGGGGGAAAGTTCTTTTGTCTTTACTGCCATTCTGTGAACAATCCAGGGTTCAGTTCATTGTCACAGTCCTTGGCTGCCCTTCTCCACTGCTATTGTCATGTCCCTTCAGGTTGCTTTTAATTTTCCAAGTAACATTACTAGAGAACTAGAGAGGGTCAAAACCACAAGGAGGACCAACGGAGGGAAGCTCACCAAAAGAAACAGGTACAAATCCCTGTATTTCCCAGCATTGCTCGGTGTTCTTAGTGAGCAGAGAATGATTTGTAGTGGAAAGAATGCTACAGACATGGCATTAAAAGAATTCTCTGGACCATGTAAGCAGCCCTCCAGCTTGATAACCGTCACCAATTTTTGCTGTAAGAAGCACTTCGCTGTATTTCAATTTCACCAGCTTGTCATTAACGTTTTGACAATGTTCTGCTGGGCCTCCACCCACCCCTACCCCATTAGGACTGGCTTCCCTTAGAAAGAAAGTAGCTGCTAAACCATCGATGAGGGAACCAAGGCAATCGACTTGCACTGCAAGATAGAAAAACAATTAGGTTTTTCTTCTAGGATCAAAGAGGCAAAAATCATTCTTTCTGAGACTGTGAAATGTCAAACATTGAGACTTGCAACTGTCACCTCAAGAATGAATAGTAGCACCTGGTCCTGAAATGTTTCCTCAGACCGGAGATAAGTTTAGGAACCTGTCCACAGCCCAGCAAACATAATCAAATGCACTGTGAAAAAAGCCTGGTCTGACTTAGAGATATTTTGTCCTGTATCTTTTCTGCCTGCCCAACATGTGGCCATTCAATGCAGAGCAAGAGTCCTTCTCGTGTCACCAAGCGGTCACTTCCCTTAAACACAATAGGATTGTCCTGCCTTTCAGGTTTGGGTGGCATGGACTACAATGGACCAACATCTCTCAGGTAACTGAGGGAAGGAGACATTGTTGACTCCATTGGCGAAGAATGTTGGGACATTTGTAGATATCAGTAATGCATTATACACCAGCTGCCACACTGAGTTAGATGCCCTCGGACCAGAATCTTTAATCTGCTAGGATAGACAGGCAACCAGTGGCTGTCTTAATGACAAGGAGGGAAAAGCAAAAACTATGTAGATTATGACCTTTTTGGTAAATGAATCATTGTCAGAGATTTGGAAAAGAGGAATTTTCAGGCAGATCCTGAGCAAAGTCAGACAATTCTCCAAAAAGTTCCACCAGACTTCAAGCAAGGCTGATCAAACACCCAGACTCTTCAAAATTAGATTATAATTCACTTTACCACCGATCCATTTATTTTACTAAGGCATTTCCTTCTAAATTCTTGAAAATATCATTAGCTCTTTGAATGTATTTCTAATTGGATTAGAATTATAAATGTTGCAAACTAGACGTAACTGCCAGAGACAGAAACATTTGAACTACCCATGTAATTAACACATGTCTCTAGGCTAACAGATTTCACTGGCCAGGAAATACAACCCTGAATTAGGGTAACAGACCCTTCATCAACAACATCACACTTTCAGCTCCTTATTCTTCATCTCGTGTCTCCTTGTGATGCTTGAGCATTTGTAGAACTATCTTTGATTCTAGTAAAATGAGAGGCATGGAAGCTCAGTAAAGAATAACAAAGCATTTTCCTTGGCAGGTGACGTTAGAGGTCACCTAATAAAACCTTCCTCCACAGTCAGGAGGTACCACAGGTCAACCCTGATAGCGTCTGGTTTGGCACATCCATTGATCCCTGATGACTGTCACTATGGAACACTTAACTTTTCAGATGAATCAGTAAAGCTTTGCTGCTATGATATATAAATGTGGGCCAGAGAAAGCCAGAGAGCAGTTTCATTCTGGTTATCTCTGCTCTGCTGAACCATTTGGTTTCCAGAACCTTCCATTTTGAATTTTCCGTATAACTTCTTCCTCACTTGAATCCTTTCCACTATGTTATAACCAGATTTACTCTTTAACTCATAAGAAGGACAGCACCAACAACACAAAACATTTCTGTTAAATTCCCTGTAAATCACCTAGCATAGGATGACAACACATTCACTCAAGGAAATGTATTTCATAAGCCTCACAGAGGTAACAATGGAGAAAAGCACTTTAAATCTCACAAATGCCTTAAAATTTCAAGAACCTGGCTTTCTCTAACTGGTCAATGATTTCTGAGGTAAATAACTCACTGACAACTATTTGTGTAAGATCTTTTGGCTTCTACAGGGTGAGTTACTAGGATAGAATAAAAAAAAAACATATCTCAGAAAAAAAAACATGTCTCAGTTGTTTGCCATCAAAGTCTTCCACCATTCACTGGGGAGAAAAATTAACATTCAAGACCAAAAAATAAATCATTATGCTAACACCTAGCTTTTTGAAGATTTGCTAAGTGGACTTCTGGTCCATATATTAGCCCTAAATGGGCCATGTACACGTCACTTGGACTTCAGGGACGCTTCCTTCTCCTTGAACCTTCTCCTGAGTCGTGCACACGTCTAGCTAACACCATTCTCTAAATACAGTTCCCTACAGAAACTGCATTTTGGTGACTGCCATGTCTCATGTCCATTTTATAGGATGCAAACATTAACGTTAAAGCCTTTTCACACCTCTCCTGTATTCATTTCCAAAATTCTCCAGACCAACACAGAAATAAGATCCCCAAATCTAAGTAGCTCTTTTACATATAGATAAATGTTAAGCGGTCTTAAATACTTACATGCAGTCCTTTTCACACCTCGTTTGCAGTTTCTTTGTGTATAATGTTAACTAGGAAAAAAATAATAAATAGGTAAGTAACAGGAAAAGAAAAATAGCCCAAAGTGAGCAGCAAACAAAAGCTTCAAAGAAAACAGAGGAGAGAAATATATGTAAATCATTTGCCTGAATCCTTATTTCTCTGTCTTCTTAGATTTTAGCCTTACATGATTCAATTTCACGCTGAACACAGCAGAGCTGGCTGAGACAAGGGAGGGAGAGAGTGATTCGTTTAATGTACATTGCAGAGGAAAATAACTCCATCCTTTCCTGAGCAAATTTGTGTCAACTTTCCCTCCTCTGCAGATAAATAAAAGCATTTTTAAATAAACAGTCACCATAAATTTTGATGTCGCAAAAATAAATCCCCCAAGATGTTCTGTGTGGCTTCAGGAGTAAAGAGCTTCCGAGGCGTTTATTCTGAACATAATACCGTCCTAAGAATACGTTGAGCACTAAATCCAGAACTGTGTTATGGAGGCGATGCAGCACATTTTACCATTTTTAAGACATCTAGGAACTGGAATTCAATTTCTTGGGAAATACAAAGTCAGGAAAATAAAGTATTACATACGTTTTAAAACTTAAAGGGTACCGCTGGACAGTGTTTGGACTTAAGATTTAAAACTGGAAAGAAACAGAGATAGTTTTAAGTTAGGTCAAAAGTAACAATGTTGAGTATAATTTGTTTTTTAAAGTTAAAATATGTATGTTAAACACTTAGCAAAGATAATGAACTGTCATGACATCTAAACAACCATTGAATATATTATAGAAAAACATTCAAGTTCGGGTTCCAGAAACGACAGTCATAGATTTCAGAGACCCTTCCTCAAAACTGAAGAAACTTTAAAAAAAAATTTTTTTTTTCAAAAACCAACAAAAAATTTTTTGAGACAGCTGTGCCCTCTGGAGGTGACATTTGGGAACTGAATAAATCTCCCCTAAACCAGTAACAATGACTTTCCTAAAGAATTGAACTCGCATCTGGAAAGGCAGAGAAGGCTTAGGTTTCATTCGTGCTTCTTTCACTGTGGCGAACCAGTCTTCAGTGAATACTAATTTAGAATTGCAGTTTAGAAGCGTTGGAATGAATGGGTGCAAACCACATTGGTAGAGGGGATTAAAAGCTTGTGCTCAATAGCTGGACTACGATGATTAGGGACGCGTTGAATATGATGAAAAGAAAGAAGGGTGGCTCCAAATCGAGTGTCTTCCAAATCCTTTTTAGGGAACAACACAGAACAGAGGACCGGGCGGCGCCACACCCACTACCTGCACCCTGGGAGAGGCCGACTCGGGCACAGCAAATGGCACTGCCCCGCCTTTGTAGAAAAATCCATCACCTCACTTTTCATGTTTCTGTCTGTATTTGTACACATGACTCTGAAGAAACAGAGCTACCTTTCCCCATCCAGAGAATATATTATCCTGGTGGAGAAAAGCATGAGATGAGAAGCATGTCTCTGCTGCAGTTTTTAGAGACAGGAATTAATAAAGTTAGCTTTGCGCGTTTGGAATTGCAATAGGAAAAAAAAGTGAAGGATATAATTATGGGAGGAGATTCAGGGGGTAGAGGAAAGAAACCCCAAAGCCTCCTTACTGGATGTGAAACCCGAACAAAGCCTTCACTTTTGGAGAATAAAGAACTCTCGTGTTTACCCTGGATGTGGATAAATGTTGTGTCTTTTTAAGTGAAGTGGGGAAGAAACTAGAAGAACTAAGTGATGCTAGGGCACCAGGAAAGAATATAATTACTACCTGTCTGAATGTAGGAGAATAAACCCAAAATATCAGTGGGAGGTAACTCAAGGAAACCAGTGCCCGACGGATGGCTGTCTGCAGGACGCACAGTGCCAGGAGAGCCTGGGACAGAAGGTCCTCAAAGGAGGAAGCCAAGTTCACCTCCAGCGAACTGAGGCCAAGCTGTATCTTAAGTTCGGGCCTTGGACCCAAAGGTGACTCCATTCTTCAGCATCTCCTCCCTCCTCCCCTCAGGGAGCTCCTAGATCCAGAGTTACTGGCCTTGCCAGCCTCGCTTCCCATTGCCTGTTCCAACCAGGCAAAAGAGGGTGATTCTTACAGTGACCACACTCACGGTGCACGTACATAGCACACCCTCATTCTTTCACATGCCCTCCACCTCGCCTCGTCTCCAACCCATCCCATTTCTTTGGTCCAGACAGGGATGACTCTTACCTCCAATTCTCCCAGTCCCCAGCCCCCAGCTCCTTAAGAAGGCTTCCCCCATGGACAGGGAGTCTCCGGCTGGCTCCTCTGAAGCTCCAGGCTCCATCCACCTCTTACTGAGGACAAATGCTCAGCTCTCCAAATAGGAAAACACAGACTCAGTAACAGGAAGCCAAGGATGGGACAGCCTGAGTGCTGCGACCTTTCCTCAGGGCATGTGCCTGTCCTCTCTGCCCTCTCTGCCCTCCAGGTTGCTCAGCTATGTCTCGGCCCCTTGCCCACAGGGCTGAGGGAATGTGCGCATTCACAGGCATTGGATTTCTACCTGGCACAACTAATGTCTAAAGGCCAGGGTGGATCCAGGACCAAAAGGAACCCTTCTTTCTATCTGATCTGCAGGCGCTTGCCCTCTCCAACCTCCGCAGCTCCTCTCTGCACCTCTGTGTGAATGAGAACAAGAGCCCTCGCCAGGACACAGAGAATAAAAGGCATTTACTGAGTTCCAGAGGGAGAAAAGGCCAGGGACACCACCCTGTGGGCTTCCGACCTAGCAGCAAAACAGCCATTAAATTGGAGGTGTCAGGATGGCGTGTTGGGGGTCAGGATGGCGTGCTGGGGGTCAGGATGGCGTGCTGGGGGTCAGGATGGCGTGCTGGGGGTCAGGGCCCGGCTCTGCCACTTACCTGACAGCCTTCATTGGGCTCTAGTTTCTCAGCGCCCATTTCTATATCCATAAAGTGAAACCAGTTAGATTCCCCCACAGCACTGTTGCAAGCGTAGGGTGACATAATACACTTAACGCAGTCCCTGGATGGTCTGAGTTGGGGAAAAACAAAACCCACCCAGGAAGCAACTTGGAGAGAAGTTGCTGCTTTCCGTGGCATCTCCGCGGTACGCAGGACAAATGCAGGGCCCGTGAGGTTTACGATGCCCTAAGCATGAAGTCGGGCCTTGAGAAACCCTCCACGAGTTTGGGAAGGCGAGGCCGCTCGCCAGGGAACAGTTAACTTTCCGAGAGATGGACCGTGAGGGTAAGAGTTCTCTCTCAGCATAGACTTTTCTCCCAGAGCCTGGGGTCCTGTGACCTTATCAGGTTCTCCAGCCAGGGGTGGCGCTTGCTTTGCCTCAACACCTCACCTTGCCAGCTCCAGAAGCCTCGTGGGGACCAAATTTGGATGCCTGAAGTGTCACACACAGAGAGACCTATCTATGGGACCTCAGTTAGTGACACACAGCAGGCTGGAAATGCCCAGCCAAGAGACAAGGGGACAACGCTGTTCGCATCTGCTGGCTGAGGGGAAAGATCACATCAGACTTCCGTGGGGGACCTGGCGGGACTAGAGACGCTCAGGACACTGTCATCTCCCCACTGCTGCTGCAACAAGTTGCCACAAAGCCAGTGGCCGAAGAAGTGCAGACACGTTCTTACAATTCCGGAAGGTAGAAGCCTAAGTCACTTCTCCCTGGGCAAGAACCAAGGTGTCAGCAGGCCCACTTCCTGCTGGTAGCTCTGCAGGGGCTCTGGGTTCTTTCTTTTTCCAGGGTGTAAGGGCTGCCCGCACCACTGGGTTCTCTGGCCCCCTTTACTCTGGCAGCTCATCCTTCTTTGACTTTGACATTCCTTCCTCCCTCTTATAAAGGTTCTTTCAATGGCATTGGGTCCATCCAGAGCTCCAAGGATACTGTTCTATCTCGAGATCCCTCACTTATCACATCTGCAAAAGTCCTTGCTTGTCAGTAAGATAAGATACTAGGTTCAAGGAACAGGGCATAGATAGATGTGTCAGGGACCCGTAATTTTGCTTACCAACAGGTGCCTAATTCCCTGAATCAGGTGCCTGTGAACAAATCATCTTCAAAATGATTCAGAAAATTAAAAAAAAAAGAAAGAAAGGAAGAAAAAGAAAATTACTCATCTCGAGCCATTTCCTTGATCTACCCTGAAACCAAATTGGAGATTAAGCACATTTTTATAGAAGTAGCTTTGAAGTTTTCATAAGAAAAAGGTACTGGGCTCTAGATATCAAGAAAGAATGATCATTAAAACCTGTTTCCAGATGCAACTGGCAGGGCATCATTTAATAAGATTGGAGAACAGAACCTAACATTCTTTCACTTTCATGTTTGCAAACACCTGGAATAATCACTAGTACCTATGTTCCCCTACCTGGCTTTCTAACTATTCTCTAAATTGACTTGATATTGCATTTTTTTTTTTTGACAGTTCAGTGACAGGCACCAATTACAGCACCGTTACCATGGTAACCGAGGCATCTCAAAACAGAGAAAAAAATTAAAATAAAAGGAAGAGGGAAGAGTCCAAATAAGCATTAATGACTTGTTGTCTACGTGAAATTTGGGGCTAACTGGCAAGGTTTGGGGGGTGTTTCACTGAGATTCTCCACTGGTCCGTGGGAAGCCCTTCACGAGAGCAGGAATCCTGGAGCAAGGAGCAAGGTTCAAAGTTCACAGAACCTTCCACTCTGCTTTCCTTCTACATCTCTCTTATTTGGATCACTTCCTTTGTTTTTCATCTCCTCCTGCTTTTCCCCTTCTGAACACATTAGTTACTATGGAAACATTGGTGTGAATGTCAGAAGGCTCAGCTCAGAAATGCTTCATAAAGTCAATTTATAGAATAGTCTGACATTTATCTCATGTTTGGGAAATTTAAAGAATTTGTGGTATTCATGACCATGCACAGGGGTGGGAGATAAACACTGTGCTATATATGGATTTTAAAATTTGTTTTATTAGCACTGAGAAAGCATCAGGTTTTGTCTTTTAGGGGAAGAATAGCAACAAAAACAGGAGTCTGATTTGGGATTTGAAATTGGATTCATTTTCCCTCTGTTCAGAGAGGATTTCTACCCTCTTGGTTTGTAAAGCGGACTAGAATCTCTTGTGTCAAAATAAATGCTTTTGGAAAAAATTATGGCTGGCTTATTTTTTTTAACTTTAACCTGACAATAAGACAAATGGTATTATCCATACTAATATACACAGGGCAGCAAGATACAGAAATGTTAGAGTCCATGCTGTAAAAATCTTATTTCACCAAGATGAATTTCACAGTTAGTGTTACCCAATGGAATAAAAATAATAGCTAATGATTCTAGCACATTTACAATGTGTCTAATACTTTATATGTATGAATTCATGGGACCCTTGCAATAGACTGGCAAGGTAGACACTATCATTAGAATCTTTTTACACATGAGGAAAGTAAAGCACAGAGAGGTTAAGTAACTTATCTAAATAAGCGATGTGAGCAAGATTTAATCCAAAGCAGTCTAGCTCCAGAGCCTATATTTTGAACCATCATGCACAATTGGTTCTCTATAAAAAAAAAAGGCAAAGTAATCCTAACAATGTGAACAGATGGAGAGATTTGAGTTATCAGATCTGGACTGAAAAGATAACTTAGGCATGAATTTTGAGTACTGCCACCTTGAGGATACCGTCCAAAGCCTTAAGAATTGTCACAATAGGTCTGAAGATACAATGGCCCCAAATGATTACAGCGTGATAATGAACCCAGTTTACAATTAAACTTGGTTTCAGACTTGCAGGCTCCTACATATCTTATTATGTGTAAAAGAGTAAAATCGTTTTGCTATGTGATCAGCAGGAAAGCTAGTCATAGCCGAAAAGGCCTTGAACTCCTTTGCACTCTATCAGAAGAATTTTAATTAGAAAGTAAAATCCCAGGTCACTCTGCGAGGCAGCATTTAATCTTTGCTACTCACTGGTACCTGTCTCCCCTGGCATCAATCCCCAGTTTTTGTTTGGGGGGAGAAAAACCAATCTGTTCAATTCACGTGTTTGATCCACTGGAGACCAGGATCAATTAGATGATCCCAGAGCAAAAGCCGATCAGCATATTTCAAATCCCTTGACCTCGGTGGCTGGTTCAGAGACAGGGGTTGATCCAATCAGGGCCAATGAAACATTGTAAGATTTTTGTTGAAATGCTCAACCAAAATTGGATTTTTGGTAGAAAATTGGATTGTGGAATGAGCAGAAAGTGGTTTAGAAATAACAGAGGCTACAGGGCAGAGACTGAAACCATGGGGTCAAGAAGAATGTAAAAGACTAAGAGAAACCCTACCAGACAGATCATTGGACCCTGAAATGAAGTGTCCGAAGTCCGTTAAACTTTTCAGTTACTGAGCTATTACGTCTCTTCTCTTCCCTCCTCATCTCTCTCTCCTCTTTCCTCCTCCCTTTCTTCTTCCTCTTCATTTAATTTTTTTCTTCCTCTTTCCTTCTTTTTTCCACCTCCTTTTTTCTCTTCCTTCCTCCTCTTTCTCATCTTCTTTTTTCTCTCCTCTTTCCTCTTTTCCTGATCTAAGCACATTTGACCTGGCTCACGACAGACAGAAGAAGGCTCAATGGACACAAGAAGAGCGACATGTGTGTTCTGAGAGCAAGCACCCCATCTTCTCCACTTTGTTCATCAATATGCAAACCCCACAGGTACTGAGACTCCAAACTTCATAAAACTCCAAGGACTTAAACTCTCCTAGAAACTCACTTGGTGACAAAACAAGTGTCCCTACAGGGACACTGAGCTGTTCATAATGCTTATTTGTCCCCTTCGTGTCAATGTTCCTATGTTTTGCTGTAGAGCAAATCAGTATTTGTAATTACAGGATGCCACCCACATCCTATTAAACTGTCGTGCCATGGAAGGTACACAAATTCTTATCATTATTAAATCCAAAAAGTTACAAGTCCAGAGCACCTAAAGTTTTGGATAAAACCAATAGGCTTCTAGGCACATTATAAAATGAGTGCAGAAATCAATTGTCTATGTAAGTGCTTAACCTCTCAATAGGACAGAACCTGAGTTAGCCAGTGACATGGGTTGTAAAGCACAAGATGAAATCAGCCATCATGCCAAAGTGGTATTGAAAGCAAAATTACATTTGCATGCCAGACCATAAACATGCATCACATCAAACCCTACTGTGGTAAACATTCAGACCAGGTGAAATTCATAAGTTTAAGGCAAAGGCAAAAGGGATCAACTGTGTCACAGGAAGCAGTTTGAGAACAGAAAATTCAGAAGGGAGCAGTGGCCTGACCCATCATTCCTCCACTGCAAGGACCATAACCCAGGCTCTATGTAAAAAAGAGAATCACAATGAGGAGGGTGAGAGTGACATTTAGTAAGTCTTGAAATCTATGTCCCATGTTCATGTGGGGTTTATTCTAGGACCTCCTCACTGAGTTCTCACGAGACAGACAGATAGATAATAGATAAGAGATAGATAGAGAGATAAAATGTTATTTGTTTTCCATTTGGTTTTGCAGCCCAGAAAATGATCATGCTCTGCAATATTAGGAAGCATACTAAAAACTAAATAAGACTTATTCCAAACCAGCAAAGTTCTGAGTTTTGACTCCTCTGTTTTCTTCTTTCTATCCAGCACCTGAAACAGTAGCTAATACACAGTATGCATTTCCAGTGCACTTTATTAATAAGTGAAATAAATGCTAAATTCTGACACCTCTGCCACCTGGAAACTCTGACAAGTTGTTAATAGGACAATTGACAGAGGGTGAAAAAAACCCGAAAGCAAGAAAAAAATCCAGAGGTTTTGACTTCACTGATGCAGAAAGATCCTCCATGGGCCTCTCATCAATCGTAGAAAAATTAAATTTAGGTCAATGACCCTCGAAATACCTTCTAGCCCTGTGATTACATGATTTTTCTGCATGCAAAGAGAAAAGAAGAATTTTAAGGGATGCAGAGAGAATTGCACGTAAATTGTTTGAAACACTAGCTAACAGAACAGAATTATTCCTGAATTTGAAGAAGATTCTTTTGGAATTTGTAAGAGGAATAAATATCTGTCTCATTCATATATATGAAAAGAATATGCCAAAAGTATTGTACTATAATTGAGAGATGAAATAATCCTTTAAAAATGCTCAGCCTAAAATAACCCACACAATAATATGAGAAATGGTGAATCCTTCTCTCCCTGTTAATAAATCTTCCGAGTCCAAAGCACCAAGCTGTAAGAGCCCAGCCGGCTTTCAGATCTCCCCTCCCCGTAGCCAAACACAGAACACAGCTGATTATTTCTCCCTTCGTGTCTTTGCTCAAATCCAACCTCTTCTGCACAGGAATGATAGTTGTCTGCATCCCTCTCCACTGCAGTTTCTCCTCCAGGCTTCTTTTCACACAGTTGCCGGGTTAACTTTCCTGAGGAAAATCTTTGACCCGTCACTCTGTGTCAGATAGCGCCCATTACCCTGAGCAGTGCAGCACCAACGTTGACACCCCTAAGTTTAAATCCCAATAGGTCAATCTACCAGGCCATTGAACCTCCCTCTTTCAGCACTCTGCAAACAGAGTTTTTGGTCTCTACCCCCTCTAAATACATTTGTACTCTAAATATGTCATTTCTGAGGATGACCTTCCATCTGGTTACACAAGCCAAGCGTATCTCCTCACATGCACTTTCCAGATCCCATTTGGGTTAACTAAATCCCGTAAAAACACTTAGAATTTGTCTAATTCTCTAAAGCTCTTCTGCCATTCCTAGATCAAGTCATCGTGGTCCACTGCCTGGACCATTAGAATTGTCTCCTAAGTAGAATCATTTCCTTGTGTCCACTCCTGTGCTCTTTTAATCTATTCTTCAGGGACATGGTTTGTAAAAGATAAATCAAATCATCCATTTCTCCTTCCTCTGCATCCCTTCTGCAAGCCTACTCTGTTTAACACTCAGTGTCCTCCCATCACTGCCGGACAAAGACACACCTCAGAGCCTGATTGTGACCTTCTCTCCAGCCTGACCATACAGCACGCTTTACTCTTCACTCAGGAGACTACTACCCAGCCTTAGGCCTCACCTCTGATGTCACTTATTCAGTTGGTCGCTGCTAAATAAATTCTCTGTACTGATTATTATTATAGCACATGGTACCTTTTTTGACAGAGCCTTTTATGATTAGAATTACATAGCTATCTGTGGAACTATTTATGTCTCTTGCTCTCTAGAGTTGAATCTTCATGAAGTCCATCTATTGTAACCTAGAAACTTCAAGGCCCTCCATGATAAGACTTTTCCAGTCTTATTCAGAGCTGTTCTCTTTCACACTCCCAATTTTGTTCTTGATTAAACCAAGTATTTAGAGTAGAATGTTCTATCATTCTACTCTGTTCACATTATTCTTTGCCCTGTTTCTTCTTATTCTATTTGTCCATATTTATTTTGTTATCACTTCATTCTACCCTCATTTTTATGCCTTCATTTAGATTTTTTTTAAATTTTATTTAATGAGGAGGGGGAAGCAAAACAGAAAAAAAGGGTAGAAACAATACAGAATTTCAAAAAAAAATAAACAGCAAGAAATCACTATTTGATACATTACATATTGTCTTCTTGGATATAGTTGTTCAAGTTACAAAATTAAAGCATACAAAGTGGACATTCAAACAGTGAGGCTGCAAACAGTTCTGTTCATCCATCCAACAAAAACTTAGTAACATGGTTATCAATCCTACACCCTTAAGTATACATACAGTTATCTCTTTTAGAGCACTTTCTTTTCCTCCTCTTGCTTTTTTTTAAAAAAAAAATTATTTAAAGAAAAAATTTTGAAACAAAAAGAGGGTAGAAACAATACAAAATCTCAAAAACAAAAATAGTAACCAGTAAAAAATCACTAGTTGATAATTACATATTTTCCTCTTAGATGCAGTTGTTCAAGTTACAAAAGTCCACAAAGTGGGCATCCAGACAGTGAGACTGCAGTCAGTTTTGCTCATCCATCCAACTAAAACTTTAAAAACATGGTAATTAATTCCACACACCCAAACAAACATGCAGTTATATCCTTTAGAATATTCTCTTTTCCTTTTTTTTCTTTACAATAACTATAATCCATTCTCGTAAACTACTTAGAAGTTCTACACATGTACAAGTCTCTACACATATACCTAGCCTTTCTGTAATAGAGGGAGGAACAAATCAAAACAAGTCAGCAATACAAATTCCTAGAGAAACACAAAATGAAAAGAACATACAAAAACACAACACTAGGTGATCTACAGTAGTCACTATGATGTCTCTTGTTATTTTCAATAAAATTGTCTATATTGTCAAATATAATATAAACTTAGCACTGCTTTATACTATTAATAAAATCTAAACATTGGAGACATTATAGGACTTCAAAGGCAGTGAACAATCAAACCAGAATGGGTATCCTATTGAGTCCTGTCATCTTCAGAGTAGTTGCCCCTACTCTCAGACTTGACACTCTCAAGCATACCAGATTCAAATAAAATCAGTCAAGATAAAACAGTGATATAACCAATCTTCTCTGCCTTATCTCTGCCATGCTATTTTTCTGTTGTTATTTGTTTACTTTTCTCCTTCATTCCACTGTCTGCCCCTTTCTTTGAGGCCTTTCTGCCATTATTCCTGGAACCCTGGTGGTTTTGTTCTCTCTCTCTAGAATGACCTTCAGTATTCTTTGCAGGGTTGGATTGGTGGTCATAAACTCCCCCAGGTCCTCTTTGTCGTGGAAATATCTTGTCTCTCCATTAATTTTGAGAGACAGTTTTGCAGGGTACATCATTCTGGGTTGGAGGTTATTTTCTTTCAGGGCTTGAAATATTTTGCTCCAAGCTCTTCTTGATTTGATGGTTTGCATTGAGAAGTCTGCTGTGATTTTGATGAGTTTTCCTTTATAGGTAATCTGTTTCTTTTCCCTGACTGCTTTTAATATTCTGTCCTTGTGCTGGATTTCTGGGATCCTGATTATTATATGTCTGGGTGTAGATCTGTTTGGGTTGTACCTGGCTGGAGTTCTATATGCCTCATTTATCTGAACTTCACTTCCGTTACTTATGCTTGAGAAGTTTTCCTTAATTATTTCTGTGAATAGACTTTTTATTTCATTTGTATTTGTTGCTGCATCTTCATTCACATATTTTATTCTTAGGTTGTAAATCCTCTTGTCATCTTCTAGCCTTTGTATCGTTGCTTCCTGGTTCCTTGTTATTTTTAAGAGATCCTTCCTTTCATGATCATACTTTGCAAATCTATCTTCAAGTTTTGAAAGTTTGTCTTTAGTTTCTGTTAAAAGGTTTTGCCAGGTTTCAATGGAGTTTTTAACTTCCTGATATTCTCTTTGGATCTGTTTCATATATTCTAGGTTTTGTTTATATTCTTCATCAAAGGCTTCTCTCCTTTCTCTGGGTTCCTCTATTCTTTCATTTGTGTCTACTTGAGGATTACCCAGGACTTCTTTTATTAATCTTCTTATATCTTGCTTCACCTGAGTTAGAATTTCAGATTTAAATTCGACAATGAGG